>JAPMOQ010001579.1:1363599-1432586 GCA_026543055.1 Argiope trifasciata
TTCTTGTAACATCTTGGAAATACTGAAAGCTAAAATTTAGTCACAAATTTGTATATTTTACTGTGATAAAAAAAATCCATTAAGAATGCCTCATTTAAAATGTAGGTATGGGCTCCAAATATTTTGACAATTTTTATAACCATATGGCTATATTTTGGAATTTATTCCATCTTATCTAAAATTAAGTTTGTTTTTAATGATATATAAATTTTAACTTTGTATATTTCCATAATAGCTAATGTAATTGAATAAACAATATGCATTAAAATTTGTTTGTTCATATAAAGCATCTTATTACAATTATATTTGAAAAGTTACGTAAAGCTTTTAGATGCAACGGATTATCCAAAAGAAATCTCTCACGGATGAATCTTGCTCTGGAAGACTGTCCCCTTTCTTTTATTGTCGGCATCAAACAAATTAACATTAATTGGTATCATTTATCTATTAAATATAATATTAAAGATTGTTCTGTTTTGCAAGCAACAAAAACATTGGGAGAATAACTCATAGTCTTTGCAGAACAATAATGCATTTTTTAACTGTGCCATTATTATATTTGTTCAACCAAGTCAGATATTCATTTCTACCTGACATGGCACCTTTTTCTTTTCCCATGGGTGAAATTATCTTTTCATGATTACTACTTTGAGTCGATTAATTATATTAATAAAATTTACTACAACTCTAGTGTGGTTTTTACAGAATGAATTTAAGTCATGTTTTGATTAATGGGGAAGGGAGAGAAATATTGTCACAAGTGCATTGCAGTCAAAGGAGGTTGCTTTGAAGGGAATGACTTTTATTCAATTCATACTTTTTTGTGCTGTAATTCTTAATACTATATCACATATTAGTACTTAAAATTATTTCATATTACTGCTGTAAATTCTGATATTGAGTTATCTGTCTTATGTTATTCAAATTTCTTCAGCAGTTGGATATTTTTCTTAAACTATGATTGTTGATTAACTAATCAGTCATAATTTTTCTTTTGTGTAAATAGGATAATTATATAATTATTGCTATAATTGAATTAGAAAAATGATTTTTATTTTTTTAGAGTATTGGGAAAAAATTCTAAAAACTGGTGGGTGATTTAATTCTCTGTTTATATTTAAATTTAAAAAAATGCATAGGTGCAAAAAAAAAAAAAAAAAATGCAGTTTTCAAAAATAAATGGAAACTGAAATATATATTATTTAAATTAAATTCTTTGAAATTATACAAGAATTTCAGTCATGTGAAGATTTTAATAAAACCATTTATTTTAATTGCATCTAAGTCAGCTGTTTCATGGTGCAAGTGTTGTCAATTATTACTATAAGTTTTTCATATTTCTTTGCTTTTAGATTCTAATAGTGTTATTTTCCAAATTTTAAAATTTATTTGAATAAAATTAGAGATAGAATTTAGTCCCCGAAACATCATATATCCAATTTCAGACTTTTAATTAAGTATCTGAGACTACTGGACTGGATATGAGGTCACTAACAGATCAGTGAAAGAAATTGTAGAAAATATAATAGAAAAAGTTGTAAAGAAATACAAATTCTATGAATGATAAACACCTAAAATAATATTTACAATATGTCATGAATAATTGTCGAGATTTCTATAACTTTCAATATTTCACTTTGTAATTAAAGTATTTATAATTACCTAGCACTTGCTGAGTTAAAACTGTATGCAAATATATGAATACTGCTCAATAATACATCATATATTTAAATAAATTATTTGAGATATCTGTGCTGTTTTTAAAATAAATCATTAACACATTTTATAAAATTAAAAATGCTTAAAAATTTGATTTATCATTTAAAAGAAGAACCTCATATTTGGCATTTCATAGACCCATAAAATTAAATTGGCCCTTTCATGTATCCACAAAATTTTAATATTTTATTTAATTTCTAAATATTTACTCTTCATACTTAAAATTTTATTGTATCTGATTTAAAACAAAGTATGTTTAAAATACAAAAATATTTTTTTAATTTTTTTTTCTTATTATTAATGCTTATAAAATTATCTAATTAGTACATTTTTGATATAAAATTATCTTTTCTAATTTTGATAAGTAAACTAAAATTTAAGTATGAATACTTATTCAACTTCATTAAGCCAAAAATATAAATCTTTTAAAAATATTGAGCAATGAAAGCTTTTGTTATTTATTGTGAGATTCTATTAAAAAAAATTCTGTAAAATTTACATTTTATACTCATGAGCTTTTCTTTCAATCAACTGTAATCTAAACTTCAAATAAACAAGTTTCCTCATTCACGAAAAGCACAATCACTTCTACTAGCTTCCCTATCAGTAGACTTTGGACAGTCTTGGAAGATGCATGTATTTGCAATGGCTTCTGAATACCGTAAAGTTTATCATCGGTATATATACAATTTTTAATTCATTTTTCTGTACTAATGTTTAGTATTAATTTGATGTATCATCTTGTTATCCTTATTCTTTGAAATATACTTTTTTGTTTGTTTATTTTCAGTGTTCCTAGTGGGACCAGTACTGTAGCTATTGATAACAAAATAGAACAGGCAATGGTATGTTTTCATTTCTTATGCTCATACTTGTTTTCAAGAAACTCATTTAAGAAAGCTTTTTATTTTTCAGCAAATTTTGTCCATATATTTATTAATTTCATATTAAAAAAAAAATACCAAATTTATAATCAGATTTTTATTTTTAAAAAGTTTATACTAACTTTGAAATTTATTGAACTAATCCTTTTTCTGTAATTAAGGGGATAAATTGGATCACTAAAACTGTTTTACTAAAGGAAAAAAACAACTATTTTCAAAAGTTTAAAAAAAATTATTTGAGATTTAGTTTAATTTGGCAATTTTAATATTTACATGAATGGAAAAACTGCCAAATTTTGTTTATTTTATAGTTTGACTTGTCAGTTTTTAAAAAAAAAAGAAAACTGTATTTGATGTTTGAAAGTTTAGGTGAAATTTCATAACAGTATAAAAGCACGTGTTGTAGAAATTAGTCTTTTAAATTCTTATATTTTAAAATAAAGTTAGTTGACTCATGGTCTAGCATTTTAAATCAATGCATTTATAGATTTATTGTCATTTTATTAAATGACACCAGTTAGTTACTCTAATAAAGTAATTGGTAATAAAAGAAGAGCAAATTATTTAGAAAAGTGTTTAAACAAATTTTGATTTATATACTAGACGTAATTTGCAAAGCTTGTTGGTTTCACAAAATATTGAAGAGGATTAACTGGGGGTTTGCTACCTTTCTTTTATCTTTATTTAAACATTATTTTATAAGTTTTAGGTTTTTTTTTGTCGTGAATTATTAGAATGTATTCAATGAAAAATAATCAAATCAAATATAATGTAAATGATCCAAGTACTAAAGGAAGGAGGGGAGGGAATTGATTTCAGATTTTCAAGAATATATTGTATATTGATTGTGAACCAATAATTTTCAAAATTTAACTTAAGTCAGCTGAGTAATGACAGATGAATGGTTAAATAAATTAACATTAGCCACAATGGAAGGTAATGAGAGAACTTATTGCTTTATGAAGACCTATTTCTGCAGGTAGTGTTGGGCATTTTATTTTCCTAAACTCTTATGAAATGATTTATTTAAACCTCTCATCCATTAATTAAATTATCATCTAACTAGTTGTCTTTTAGATATGAATAATCTAAAATAAAAGCAGATTAAATGAAATTAGTTTTTGAGTATGGAAAGACAATTAAAATTTGATTATAAGCAATTTGCTTAGTTAGGGCATTGGAAAGGAGCAGCATCAGTTTAATAAGACTTAGTATCAAATCCCACTAGAAGTAAAATTCCTTTAAATGGTAAGGTAGCGGTAGATATTTTTGATGGACATTTTCAAGGAGAAAGCTATCTGTTTGTGTTTTTGTGTTATCAATAATTAGATACGCTAGATAAATTACTATTAGCCATTATTAAAAAGTAATTGGAGAATTACTATTTTATAAATATTTCCATGATGGAAAGACTCAATTATACAAACACAGTTTCCTTGTTAAAGAAATATATGCTTCATGAAATTTACATTTCAAAACTTTTTGGATTAGATGTAATGAGTGTTCAAATGATTATCAATCTTAATGATTAAAAAAAAACTTAAATTACTGAATTTTTTAAAAATTATATTTATCCTGTTACACACTTCCAATTGAATGAATGAAAAGTTTATTCATAATCCATTACATACCCTAAAAAATTCTGATACTAATATTACTAATATATATATATATATATTATAAAAAGATTTTTCAACTCACCATGTTCCTCTCCCTAAAATAAAAACTGCCATTTTTGTATGTATGTAAAAAAGTAAACCAACAAACTTATGAAAACAGAAATTACTGTTAATAAATCATAATCGTGTATAAAGCCACCTATTATGTATAAAAATTGTTTTAAAGTATTTTTTTATTGATATCTTATTTTTAGCTATTTTCTTATCTTGGAAAGTACATATTTTACCAACTTATACTATAAATTGTCAAGAGTGTGCTAATATCTTTTCTGCACTAATTTTATTATTTTGCAATTTATATAATTAAGATTTTTGCTATAGTGTTAGTCTTTTCAAAAGGATAAAATGCATGGATTTTTATTTATTGTAATACCTTTTTTTGATTTGATTGGTTTGAGAGGAGGGATATTTAGATCAAACATACATTTTAATTAGTTAACACTTTCACTAAATATTTTCTTATATAATAGTAATATTTTCCATGAATATAATCATTTTTAAGGCTTTGTTTCACATACTTTTTATATTTGAATGTATTTTTTTATCAGTGACTTGCAGATACCTCCTCATTAATTTACTTTTAACGATGTACTATATTTTATGAAACAAAATTGATTGTTGTCACCTGAAATTGAAAAACTGTGAAGATATTTAATATTGAGTTATGTTCCATTTACAGTTTATAACTTATTTTAGGATTTAAAAATATTGTGATTAAATTAATATTAGAAAGGTATTAGTGCATTAGACTTAAAAAAGTTGTTCTTAGATATGAATCTTTGTTTTAGAAATTAACAGATTTTCAATAAAGCACTTGCATTATAGAAATTTTAAAAATTCTTTATTCCCTTATAGATTTAAAAAAACTTTTTGTCAGATATTTTCTTATAATTTATCTTTTTTTTAAATAGGATTTGGTGAAGAGTCATTTAATGTTTGCTGTGAGAGAAGAAGTGGATGTTTTAAAGGAAAAAATTACTGAATTGATGGAAAGGATATCACAGCTTGAATATGAAAATAATTACTTAAGAGCAAATGCAACTCAACAAACTCTTGAACAACTTAACCAGTCGCAACTTCTTCAACAGCAGCAACAGCAAAATCAGCCTTCTTCAGTTTCTATGAACTCACTTCCTCAAGTTTTGCAACAGACCACTCAACAACATCAAATGAATATTCAAAATCAACAACCTACTTCATAACAGTCAATAAAATTTTCTGTATTAGTGTACTAATTGAATTGGAAGAAATTTTGGTAGTCCTGCAACTGTGGTCAGTTTTAGAACTACAAAAATGTTAACTTGAAAAATAAGTATTTATTGTATTTGCATTTTGTGCCTGTTTCTATTACTTAACAGTTTCCTGCTTTGGAAAGCCTTATGAAACTCAAAATGGTGTGAGGAAAAATTTGGAATTTGTGTAAATATATATATATATTCTTTTTCTATCAGTATAACATTTTTTTTTGTAGCTAAATTTGAAGCTTGCAGGTACATAAAACTGCTTTTCTCTATACTTGACATGATATTTTTAAACAGTTAATTTAATATGTATTTAAAAAAAATCATCCTTTTTACTTTTAACATTAACAACTTAGCATCCATTATCAACATTGAATAAATAATGTGAAATGTATATTTATGCATATATATATATATATATATTTATATTTACTGTTACTTAATTTCATTTCAAATTTGTTAAGGTGTTTAATTGGATTGGTCATTTGTTCTGTATCATTTAAGAAGTACTTATATAAACTGTCACTATGTGCAGCACTACCAGACAAATTCATTA
The DNA here is from genome assembly GCA_026543055.1 of Argiope trifasciata. Taxonomy (NCBI): domain Eukaryota; kingdom Metazoa; phylum Arthropoda; class Arachnida; order Araneae; family Araneidae; genus Argiope; species Argiope trifasciata. Next base: position 1,369,679 of record JAPMOQ010001579.1, read on the forward strand.
TGCATAGTTTATTCTATAGTAAATGATTGAATTTGATTGATTGTAAAGTAGTTTATTGGATTATGGAAATTAAAATATAATATTAGACTTGCTGCATACAGATTAAGACAATGGAATATTTGCTTGAGCATAAGAAATTTTAGAAATTCCTAATTTATTCCATTTTCTGTATAGTGTGACTTATTTCAGTAGATGAGTTTTTAAAACTAAAGAATATTTTAAAGTCTTTTTTAAAATATTTTTAGATTTACTATTTCTTTTGTATTTTTCTCATAAAAAGATGCTTGTCACCAGTAATTGTAATTCCAACCAGATTTTAAATTTTGTGTTTCAAGTGCCTGCTCTTGAATTGTTTATAGGATAAATTAATTGTAACTTATTTTACAACCAGTATTAAGTGCTTCGATTTATTATGCTTAAAATATTAGGTGTATGCTTACACAAAGTGCTTCTATGAGATAAAAAAACCATTCCTTAAATGTGAACGAACAATGTGCCACAATTTATGTCTGTGTCATGTCTTTTGAAAGATTGCGTGCAAGGGGAAAAAATGTGTTGCTTTCGTTGGACCAATGCAAGATGTACAGAAGACTTTTGTATATCTTCGGAAAAAAACAAAAAAAAACTGTGTAGCAAAGTGAAATGTGTCAAATTCTTGCACTCTTTGGATTGTTATAATGAGTGCTTTTGGATTTGATGCAATTGATCTGTACAGAAACTTTTTCTCACAAGAAAAACAGTTCTGTCATAATACGCCTTATAGGTTGCAAATTGTGATAAAATTAAATACTGTAGAGGTTGTGGTATTGTATATTGTAACCTTTAAAAAATTGCCAAGGGAAATTCAAAGAGAACCACTTTATAAAATGTGATAAGTGTATTTAATTCTCAGAGACGTTCTTCTTTTTCAATTACCTTTCTTTTTTTTTCCTTTAGTTTCTTTCTTTTTTTTTTCCCCCTAAGTCACTTAAAAATAGTACATTCCTTACAGCTTACGTTGGTGCTCAGTTTATGGGTGCACTTTTTTTTTTTCTTTCAACCTGTTAGGTGCTATTGTGATCATCAGTTTTACCGTTCCTAATCACAAGTATTTTCTACTGTGATGTATCATATGTAGCTCATGCTTTATGTAGAACTGACGATTGAAAGGGCTTATAATGTATATTAGTATGTAAATTAATATTGCATTGGGGCAAAGGAGCTGGGCCAGTTGTTTATCTTAGAAAGGAAGGAAAAGAAAATCAGAAAAACATCTATAGATAAATGATAGACATTTTAGCTTGGAACTTTCTATGGAACTTTGACTCCTCTGCTTCAATGCTTTAACATTGCCACTGTTTATTTCTCTTACAGTGTGATATAGTCATCAGCTTGTATAATAAAATTCTGTAATTCTGGCTTAAATACTAAAGTTCATTTTTTAAAGGGAAAAACGACTTTTATGTAGAGAAAAAAATTATGTTTTAAACCTTATTTTGCAGCAATGTGATTGTGTTAAAATTTTAAAGCTATGTTTAATTGTGAATTCTCTTCTATTGTCTTTATTTTTTTTTTCTATGCTGAATAATGTTTTTTAAAAAAAGCTATGGAGTAGATGAATTTTCAAAATTCTTGGCAACAATCCCTATTTTTTTAATTAACTTGCAATATAATTATAACCATTCTATAAACAATGCAATAAATATGCTTTCAAAAATAGTGCAATAATTTATTTAATAAGCATGTGTATTTTATATGAACATAATTAATTTTAATTCATTTATCTTACATTGGTATTTTCATATATAATATCTTTTTTAAGCTATTAGGAACATAATTATTTCGGATTATTTTAAAATTGAAAATTATAGGGCAGAGTTTTAGATATTCCATGTTTATCAACATGAAATTAACATATAGCCAAATTATCCTGATCAATGTGTAAATTGAACACCTTTCCCCACTATTTATACATTATATTACTTCTTTTCGATTTTAATTTTATATGCAAATTGCCAATGAAAAACTATAGTTGATTGTAAAAAAACAAAATAATGAAGGAAAGAAAATCCTATTGATTGTAAAAAATTATAAATTAGAAACCTGGTATCAACTTAAATGTAACTAATTTGGGAGAAAATAAAAGATTCTGGCATGACTTATGCAAAATAATAATAATGTTAGATTGCTTTGAAAAATTGAAGTTATGATTCAAGTTAATTTTTTTAATAAATAAATAAATCTAGTATATTTGAACAAGAAGTAATGTAATTTGTGCATTTGCATTTATTCTTATCAGTGAAACAAAATAAAAATTCAGTTATTACTCATTGAAAATGCCTTTTCTCTTTCCTCATCGTTTTAATCACTCTCTTAAAATTTGAAATGCTCTTCATCAAATTTCTCAATTCATATTTGTTATATTTAAATAATCCTCAGTTACTTTTATATTATAGGTAGATCTGATAAAGAATGCCTTAGGAACCTTGAAATTTAATTTCAACCCTGCTTTTTTAATCATTTAATAAAAATGAATATAACCTGAAATAAGAAGAAAGAAAAAAAAAACATTATAATTTTAAACCATTAAAGAATTATGTAAATATCATATAAAATATTTATTATACTTGAATTAATTTGTCATTTCTTTAAATTTTGTACCATTCAAGTTTATTGAATTTTGTAAGTGAAGGTGAAAGTTTTTTTTTTTTTTTCAAAGCATCCATCTGAATTAAGTTTGAGTAATGCTTATTCGGTAACTCTAAAACCCTCTCAGTTTTGCACATGTATCAGGATATACTTAAGTCAAAGTAGACACGAGAGAAAAGGTGAAAGTAGGAGATAATTACATTTAGCAATAAGATTACTCCTACTCGGGCTTGGAGGTGTGACTGGTGATAATTCGTAATATTATCAGAAAAAGATACAAATTGGATATAAAATACTTTAGAGCAATTTTTATTTACTGTAAGAGATCTAAACATTAAATTATAATGAATCATTAAGATTTCTGTTTTTAAAATTTGATAACTTATTACAAAATAAATTTTTTTTAGATTAAATCACTTTTGTTGTTGATTTTTTTTTTATATTAACAATGATAGATAATCTTAGTCACATTTAATGATATATCAAAACATTTTCATGTCAGTTTTGAAAATTTTTTGCTATTTGAATTAGCCATATATATATATATATATATACAGTCAATACAACAATTTTGAATTATAAAAAATAGTATGATCGGAAATCGCATAATATTCATATACACAGGGAATAAAACACAACAAAAAAATATTAATGGGTAGGAAGCTAGAGCAAAGAATGAAAAATTCCAGAAATAAGCTGTTTTCACATCTTAACCATTTGTGAGATAGAATTATTAGTAAGTAGTAATCTTGAGATATTAAAAAAAATATCACCTTACATTTCGATCTTTAGACCAGATCAGTACGCTACCATAATACTGATGAATGAGAAAGTGGTATTCAAAACATGAATGCTTTTTTAGAAGTAACTGTTCTTAACTCTTCATTTTATCAAGATGCATTTGGAATGAATCATTTTGAGCATTTCCCTTTAGTTGATTTATTTCAAGAAAATAATTGATTTTGCTGGCTACAGTGAACACCTACAGCATTCAGTACTTGATGCAAGAAAATGTCTGATCCCACTTTTAAGAGCTGATAAATAAAAGGAAAGCAATTATCTGATCTTAAATTAAATATGGGAAGCCATTTAATTTGTTGAGGCTTCTAGTCTCCAATGTATTATACATACTCTTCATAGTAAAAGCATGCATACTCTTAGTCATGAAAGTAAAAATCAACAGTTTTTCTACTTTCAAAGAAAAATGCAATTATATTAAAGCCATATGAAATTTATTCTTTTCTGTTACAAAATGTATTTCTTTATTTCAGATTACAAAAATGTTAAAATGAATTTAACTTAAAATAACATGCATTTAAAAAAATAAAAGCCAGTTTTCAAAAAGATAAATAATTGACTACGTACATAAAGATACATAAAAAATAATTGACTAGTTTTACAAATTTCTCTTGCAAATATTAAAAATTAGTACTAATTTGGATAGTCTCTTGTCTTAATACTTACATTCTTGAATTCCCTTAATTTGGATGTTGGAAGAAATTTTCTGATATTCCTCTAGAGTAACTTTATTAAAATAGTTCTAGTTTGCTGATATAGATAGTTTTATAAATTCCCTTAGTCAGTATATATTTTGAACAAGGCAATTTTATTACTTTGTTGAAAGCTTTATATGTATGCTAATATGGCGACACTTTGATATGCACCATTTTTTAAAAATTAGCCTATTTAATAATGTCAGCTCATTAGTCTGCTTATTATAACTAAATTGACTTCTCTTGAAGCTACTTTGACTTAACCCTTGCATAGTAGTTCTTGTCATATTTATTGATTCAAGCTCTGTAATTACTTATCTACATTTGAGCTATAAATGTATTATTCTCATATAAAAAGAAGAAGAAAAAAAAAGACTAGAATTAAGTTAAATGTACAATCTCCAGAGTTGAATTTTTTTGGGAATCTCTTTGCTCTTCTAATTGTTGTGATTACAACAACAATTTTTAATTCAACCTTAAAAGTCACTTCCTACCGTTTCTGATCTCCATCAAAGAAGGCAGACTTTTTTGGCAAGTTTTGAGATATGCTTGACTAAAAACTGTATTTATTGAACCAAGGAAAAGTAGGAGGGGATGGTGGTGGTAAAGAAAAGGATTAAAAAAAATGTTCTTTTGGATGATCAATTCTTTGTTGCAACTAATATCTTTTAAGTTCGAGCTCCTTATAAGCGAATGAATATCTTTTAAGTTTCCTCTCATAATTCTAATCTCCATCTTATATTTTGTAATTTAACGAAATGTTTCTGGACATGACTTTTCATGTTTTTACATTTGGATGTTAATTTTGATGTGCTGATTTATGGAGTTTCTTTAACTTTTCATACAAGAATCTGACTTTTTTTGATTGGGCACCCTTTTTGGTTAATATTGAATAATCATCTTGGATTTTAGTTTTGTTTCTTACCCAGGATTTTTCCTGGCTATCATATGCACATGATTAGAAATTTGTTGTCGTATTAGGCTTAGCTAGCCTAACATGATGAGTAATATTGTCTACACTGTTAGAATTAGTACATAAAGTTAGGACCATAAAGTTCTATAAGTAATTATTTTTATAAATAGATGTTTGGAGTACAAGTAGTGAATTTGCATTTCCACATCCGAATTTCGAAAGATTCCTTTTAAGAGTAAACAGTCAACGAAGTCTTAAGTTTTGGTTTACCTCTGATTCAGTGAGAACCAGCGACAGGTTTAGATATTTTATAACCCTATGCAGTATGTATTACAGGGACCTTCTTTTGACAAACTGATAAATTTAATTCAATTTTGAATACATTTTCAAATTGCTAATGATTTATTTTAGATAGATCATTTTTATTTTATTACCTTATTGAAAATGCATTTATCTTTATTAATATTAATGGCTTCAGATTGACCAATATTCAGATTTGTACACAATACTATGGAAGCAGATTTTCGATGTTTCTTAATATTCTAATATCAAAGTGATTGCATATAAGAAATTGAGCTATTGTATTTGATAAACATTATCTTAATATTTTATTAAATATTTATTAAACTTTATTTAAAAATTAATTAATACTTATTAAACTTCAATATTATTAAATGAAAATGTAATTTTTAATTTTACTTTAAAAGAAAACAAAAGGGTTTAAGGCTTAAGACAGTGACTGGCTTCGCGCCAAAATCATATCAATTATCTAAAAACTCAATGATCATATATTTCTCACAGAGAAGTGGTTTGTGGTATTTCTAAAGAAATGGTAAAGGCGATGGGAGTTACATTAAAAAGTTAATTGCCACATATGGCAAGACATCGCCCCGAAAATTCTTTCATCTACAGTTTACGACGAACAGTGTAGATAAATTAAAAATTCTTAATGAATGGGTACATACAGAGAAACGCATTTTAAGTATGTTGAAAGTAATTCAGAAAAATTATAAAAAATTCTGAGATTTGCAATTACATGCAATGGGATAATGAAAAAGCTAGTTAGGAATCTGAGGTTTTGGGGAGGAAGAAAAAAAGACCGAAGAATGGTCCTAAGGAGATTAAAGCTCATTATGCAAAATATCTATGTCTAATCTACCATGGTGAGTGGCGGATTGTATTATTTTATCGCTCCAATGTGGAGATTGAATAACGTCAAGGATTGAACTCGCGGCCCTAGGATTTCCAGCCGCGTAACATATCCATTCGACGAAGCAGACCATTAGTGTCAAGCGGCTGTCACTGTCTTATTAAGATACCCCCACAAGGGTATTAATGATTCATTACTATTAATTGCTAGTTTTGAAGCATTTGAAATTTCTTTAATTTCATAATAATTTTTGATCTTTATTAACAAAGTGTAAGATTGATTGAGTGATAGATTAGTAAAAGCTTGTGCTTGATTTCTAGTTTGTTTTTTCAATCCACGAATTGAGTCAAATGAATACTGCATGTTTTATGTATGTTTCCATTCATGTTGTTTCATATGACACTAGCCGTTGGACACCAGCACGTTACAAAGACAACTATTTAAGCTTATAGGGAGCCTTTCTTGTTTTTGTAGCGCCACTAGGGGCAAGAGTACGACTTTGCCACTCACAAATCACTCATTCACTTGCAGAATCCCTTTTTACGAGAGGGCATATTCTCATAATCTCACAGATAAAACAACCCTGCCCGAACAGGGGTTTGAACCCAGGATGCCCAGATTACGGGGAAGACGCGCTATCTGTATGTCAGGAGCCGGCTTTCTATTCATAAATTTATGAATAATCATTCTCTACCACCATCAATTGTTTTCATTTTAAAATGTACATTTGTTATAGTACTACGCATAATAACGATCTAATTCGTAATTTTCTCTAACCAGACATTCCAGATTAAGAGAAAACATTCTGTTCATGAGTTCGGCAGACGGCAACTATTATCTATAATAGCAAGCCACAATTACTCCGGGACAATCACGTGTCTGAAATGGGACAATGGCTATTTGCTATTGTCCCCATGCAGTCACGTGATATTGAAATATGACCTTTTATTGTGCGCAATAATTGGCTTCACGTGAAGCTTGCTGTATGATGAACAAATATTAGGCTTCAGTAGGCTGAAAACAACTAAACAAATTATAGAAAGAAAAAAAGTTAAAATAATGTCAACAATCGGTAATAAAGCGAGGGATAATTCCACGGTGAAAATTAAGTGCTTGTCTTCGGATGATTATAAGTCTAAAATGAAACGCGATAAAACTTTTCAAACAAAAGTAAAATCTTTACTAATAATTTTGTGTATTCTTAAATTTTCATTCCTTAAGATTAACATTTTTTGTGTATTTTTTTTAATAGGTCGTCATTAGACGTCTTCCTCCAACTATGAGTGAAGAACAGTTCCTTGAGCAGATATCCCCAGTTCCAGAACACGATTATATGTATTTTGTGAAGGCAGATATGAGGTGATAATTTATATTAACAATATTCTTCTGAATATCATCATTTTAACTTTCTCTTACAACTATAGCCATTCTCTGATTATTATATCATCACCTCTATAAACGTTCTCTAATTATTATGACGGAAAAGCGCCAACTCTTATATCATTCAGTAAATAAATAAATTGTTTGGTGATTGAGGGATTAAATTAAGAGAGTTTTAAAACATTGTCATACAATTTATGCCATACACTTTTATCATTATAAATGCACGATAATTTTTAGTCATTTTAATTGTGCACAAGAAGTTATTTTAAAAAACCCCGGGCATTGCTTTCAATAGCCTATTATATTCATCCGCAAATAAAAATAAATTTTTTATTAATTATGAAATGATCATTTTATGTTTATTAAGGAACGGTATTTAACTGTGCTTTATTTTAAAGCTTAGCTTTTGGCATTGTTATATAATTTTAAAACATTAGCTTTCTTTATAGAAATTCATTTTATTTAGTGCAGTTTTTATTCCATTTGTTACATGCTAACAGAATTCACTTCATTATGTATTTAATCTTTAAAACTTTCCATTTCCAGCTTAGGACCTCATGCATTCTCAAGGGCATATATTAATTTTCTTATACCTGGAGACATTTTTTTATTCAAAGACAAATTTGATGGATATGTGTTCCTTGATAGCAAAGGTAAAATTTTTTGGAATATTAATTGTTTAAAAGTACATCCTACAATTTGCAAACATAAATTAAAAGAATTTTATTGAATCATTCCAGGTAATGAATATCCTGCTATTGTTGAATTTGCACCTTTTCAAAAAATTCCTAAGAAAAGAAATCCAAAGAAAAGAGATACTAAATGTGGAACAATTGATAATGGTTTGATTTTTGTTTATTCTTGAAACTTTGAAATATTTAGATTATTATGCATTCAAAAAATTTAGCATTTTTTGCACGTTTTTCCCTCTGTTTTCTTTTTTGTATTACTAACTGGTGTATTTTATATTGATAGTTAATGCTTTGTGTTGAATGTTAAAAAATTAATTTTTAAAAGATAATTGCAGTTTTTTTTTTTTTCAATTGAAAATCATTGCAGAAAGGCTTATTTTATTATTATTTTCAATTAGATCCTGACTATCTGAAATTTCTAGAAAGTCTAAAAAATCCAGATGAAGTAGCGTTACCTTCTGCTGAAGTTTATTTAGAAGAAATAGAATGTAGAGAAAAAGAATTAAAAGGTATATTTTCTTTCCATCAATCTTAAACAATATAAATTCCAGAAGATGATCATAAATGTTTGTTTGCATTCAAAATAAAATGTATATGACTATTTTCGTTGAAATTCTCTAACATGACTAAAAATGATATATCTTTAATAAAAGTTTCAGTTTTCTATTTCTGAAATTGGTATGGTTTTGGAAGTTAAGAAAGTAAATATTCATTTAAAATATGTTTGATTTTTTACTATATATTAATTTTCATAGATCTTTAACAGAAATAATTGTATTTTTTTTAAAGTTTATATAGTCTAATTTTCTATTCACTATCTATATTTTCTCATTGTAATTCATATTCTTTGATGTAATGGAATGATTTGTATTAATAACTAGTTGACCCCGTGGACTTCTTATCACCCAATAATCAATGAACAGTTTAGTTACATCATAATAGTGTGCCCCTTGCTATACCATATCGCCAATAAAGATAGCGGACAAAATAAACACTCCTGAGAAACAGTTATGGTTACCACTTTGTTTTAAAATTATGATCTTTGCTGCTAAGTATTGTAATTTTTGTTTTGGTCCGAGATTTATTTAATCTGTATTGCAGGTTTTTATTAAAACTTTTTTAACCTTTGGATCACTACCCTTGTTTTTATTAACAATTTTAAAGAAGTTTTTCAAACTGGCTGCTCCGATTTTTTTTTGTGTGAAAAAGAAGGCACCAAGCAGGATTTTTTAATTTTAAACAAACATCATACATCTTCGCAAGTGGTGGAACCAGGACTCCTAGCTTCGTTAGCACATTGAATATTAGCATTGTGTGGATAAAATGACATGCAAACAAGCATCCTTGATTTATTCCATCAACTTATAAATTTATATATTTTCCACTCACCATTCATACATTCTGTAGATTCAAAATACTGTCTTCCATTTTATTAACCCAATATCCGTTCTTGTACAGTTGCCGACATAAAAAAATGATCATGGGAATGAACCATTAAAAGAATATCGAGAGCTGCAAAGAATTTCATTATAGTTAACTTTTAATGTAAAAATGCAGATGATATTGGGAGAATTGAGACGATTTTTTAAAGTACATACTGACAATTAAAAATTGGATAGTTGGTGACTTCGTCTTTGTTTGTTACACGGTCAATAGATTTGAATGAATTCAGAATATCAATAATTTGATTCTGAATTATGAAGTTTAAATCACCTGCATCTTTGTTCTTAGCTATCAGAATTGCTTGCTTACTCAACCATTTGTGATTTTTGTAGTTATAAATTAATGAAATGAAATTACAAAAATTCTGAGGAAATGAAATCAATCCGCTCGATTTGCCGACAGGAGCACAACCATTACCGATTGTCAACAATTGCTCAGAGAAATCTTCAGCAGATAGATCGTTTAGGAATGCAACTCTCATGTTTATTGTTAGTTGAATTTCCATCACATGATGTTGGTCCTCAAACATTCACCAGTAACAAATGCAAACAGAAACATTAATCATTCTTCAGATGAACTATATAGATGCAGCCTAGAGCATTAGTAGAACACAGATCTGGATGACCAAGAACTGCTTTGCCTTGCTTTCTACTATGAAATTTCTTTGATGAAGCATTCCAACTGTAATAACATGGCATCTCTGAGTAAAATAACATTTGGGCAAATGGATAGCTTTGGCTAATTGCAAAGAAACTTGACAATGCTGTCACTGAAAGTGCTTTAGCCTGTTGAACAACATTCAATATGGTGAAAGAAACTTGTTGCCCATTCTCCAGATGTATTGCCAAAAACTGCCATTTCATGGGATACTTTGCAATTTTCCACCATTGACTCAAATACTATTAGAGCATCTCTAAAGCTAATAAATGAGACATGAAAATTAAATCATCAATTTTTTTAAAAATCCTCGCATGTTGTGATTGATTTTTTAGAATCATTATAAATATTGTTATAAATCTGTAATGTTGCTTCCCAGCATGGTTAGTTCAATCACTGGAGAGACAGTTTTACAATCAGCTTTGTCAGTTTATTCCTAAAATAATATTTTTAAGATTAAGTTTAATTTTTTCCCCTATGAACTATTACAATATTTTAATGCTCTGCCATTCAGGGCCAAGATTCGTTCAAAAAAACAAATATCATTAGATTTGGTATAGCCATTCTTGGGCCATAAATTGTGTTATCAATTTACAACTTTGTTTTATGTATAGAGAAGACTGATATAAGTATGAATAAAGTTTTTTTTATATACATTTAAGGATATATATAAAATAATGTATGAATATCATACATTAATAAAATGCCGTATAAATATCAAAATATTTAACAAGTTAAATATTTATGTTTTACTTGATGTTTGACACAAATTAAATATTTTGGTACTGTCGTTTAATAGTTTCCTGGCTTTCCAAATGCATCATTGTGAATGAAATTTAAAAAAATCATTGTATTGTCAGTAACTTCATACTCATTAAACACGTATTAAAAATTTTGTAATATATTTATATAATTCTCTACTAATTTCTTAAAATTTTTAATTTGTTCAGTAAAAGCTTAAAATATTGATTTTTATTTGCTGTGTATTTTTGTGTGCTAAGAAATTAATATCATGCAAATGTTATGATTTGCTGTAAGATATCAGATATTGTTTATCTGTTTAGTTTACAAATCTTCAAACTTAAGTGTTTGAATAAATTTTTTTCACTTTTCATGCTTATTGAGGCTGAGAATAACATTTGCTTATTTTCAATAATTGTTTAAAGTGTAAATAGTATTTATGTTTGCTAATCATTGAAATGTTATGTTTTAGCAATTTATGATTATATAACTTGTTTACCAAATTTTATATAAAAATTTCAGATCTTCTGATGTAAATATATTTATTAATGCTTAGTAGTATAATAATGCTATATGTATATATTTTCAATTTTTAAAAGCTGCTTTGAAATTTTTATCATTAAAATTTATGCTAATTCAATAAGTTATATACTTTGGTATGAGGTTTGATCTAAAACACTGTTTCATTATTTTAGCTAATAATGGTGTACCAAAAGTTACTACTCCTCTGATTGAATATCTAACAGCTAAGAAAATTGAACAGCAGGTATGTACATAGAAGGGGGTAGAATTTTATATTCCATGGACATAAAAATTGAACAAATGTAGTGAAAGTCTTATGGGAATCTCTCTATTGTGATAGATTTGTAATCTATTATGATGTTAAAAGTACAATAATTTCTATTTTGAGAAAGTGAAACTGAAGAAAGATTTCATTATAATATATTTAGACTATAACGAAGGAAAAAAAATCCCATTTTCTCTGTTTTCCCCATAATTATGAGCAGATGAATTTTGCAAATGATTTTTTAAAAATGTTCCTCAAGAATGAAAAAAAAGTTTTGATGAGAGCGTAAAATTTATTAGACATTTTTATTATTTTTCAGATTTAACAATTCTAAAAATTACTATATTCCATAAATTACAGATTTGTTATACATTTGTCCATGCATAGGCAAAAAGAGTAACAATTCTCAATAAAAATGAAGTAAATAGCCTTATTAATGATCTTAATAGTAATTTTCCTTACTTTTTTTAATGAAAAGTCAGTTATATTTTTATTACAATTAAGCACTATCATCACTTTTAAGATTTTCATTGTATACTAAAATTAAGACACATTTCCTTGCTTGCTAAAAGAGAACATGATTATTAAAAAAATATGTATATATTTTTTTGCATTTGACATTAATAAACAAGATACATTAAGTAAAAATCAGAAAAGTACTGCTATTCAGTAAACAGATTATCATGCATTGAGAATCTTTTTACTGAATAGTCTTTTAAAAATATAAATTTTTATTTTTATTATCAAGATCTTCATTTAGATTCTGTTTTGACAGGAATTAAAATTTTCACAACATTGAATTACATATAAAATGTTTGTTAAAACTATTCTAGACTCTTAGTTATCTGTGGTTTGTTTACTAGTGCTTCTTACTCTATCTATTAATTATAAAATTTTGTGAGATTGTTTGTTAAAATTGTTAATATGCAAAGAGCATATATTGAAGTATTTCATTTCCTAATCTTGGAACTATCATAATGCTTTTAAGCAAATGGGTTTGTTGGCTGTCAATAATAAAGCTAGTTTAAGTTACACCAATTTAAAATTCTGAAATGAGCCATTGTAAATAGAAACTAAAATCTAGTTATCGTGAATTGCAAGTTTTGCCATATGATTTTGAAGATTTTAATTTTCTAAATAATGAGCAGATTTCTAATATGAGTTACTCTTAATTTGAGAGTTGAATTTAGAAAAGTATATTTGAAGATGATATTTAGTTTTTTTTTTTTTTTTTTCTTTTTTTTTTTTTTTAATACTGAATAATTTTAGCATTCTCTGAAAGGTTTGTTGAATATTTTAGCGTATCAGCATCAACATATTCTTGAAAAGTTATTTTTCTGTAGAACTTATTTTGTATTGCTAGAAATTATTTTAAGTGTTTTTGTAAATTTATTTAAAAATCATGATTTGCTGCAATTAATTGTAAGTTACAAATAAATCTGAAAAATTCAAATTTGGAATACTTAAATGCTTTGAAAATAAATTTATATTAATTTAATTTTAATAATTATGTTAAGTAATTTTAATTGTAAAATATTCTGTTCTTTCTAAACTATACGGAGATCCTCTATATCATCTATATTGGCAACATTTTCCCCCATCCAATATCAAACCAATAATCAGCTGTAAATAAGGTATTATTAAATAGGAATTTAAAAAAAATTTTGGCATAATGTACTCAATTTATTTTTAACATATCAGTTTGAAACTCAACTTTAAAAAATATTTTAAAAAGTCAATAAACAGGTGATTTAATATACAGTATCTTGAGAAAAAGATTTACACATAAAATGGGATATGGGTAGAAATAAATCTATACTTTTGGAGATAATTATGTTCACTGATTCGATTTGAATATTTTTAGATTATTTTTAAAAGAAAAAGACATTACTCTTTGTTTAATTACTCTTCTTATTAAATTTGTCATTGTTTAGTTGACATAGTTTTCTAATTATTCAAAGTAGCAAATATTACTTTGTTTTATCACTTTTTTCAGGTACTTATGCATGATTGTTGAATTTTTCTAACGAATAGTTAAAATTTAATATGAAAATGTAATTTTTATATATAATTCAGTTAATATGTAGATTATACTTTTCTTCATTTTTTAAAAGAAGTTCAAAATTTTTGCGTGTAAGGATAAATATCAGGTTTTTTAGTATGTTTGATGTCTTTAACGTTAAAAATTAATTTTCTGTGGAAAATATTATGAATTTGTAGTTATTAATGATCATAAGACAACTTCTTCATCGACAACTAAGCCAGCTGATTAATTTGTTATATAAAATTTAGGATATAATTTATTTTTAATGTTTAATTGCGATTGAATTTGAACTTTTATTACCTTGAGGTTTTCATGTTAAATTATTGATTGCTGAATTTATTATTATTATTATACAAGGTAGTATTGTATCTTATAAAAGATAAAGATTTTTTTTTTGGTAATTAATAATTTTTATATTTAAATGTAGTATATCAGGTTTTATGATACATTTTTATGTTATTTTAAAATGTCTTTTTAGAATTTTTAAATTAGCATTATCCAGCTTTGTTTTATGACCAAATATTGAATTATTATTTGAATATATATAAATCAGAATTTGCTATTAATGTATTTATTAAATAAAAGTGGAGTCTTAGTTTAAAAAAAATTGTTATTAAAATCATAAGAAATACTATACATAAGATGTAATAGTATTTATATTGTTTTCATTAAATAAAAAAAAAATCTTTTTAAAGAAAATTCGTGAAGAAAAAAGGGAAGAACGTAAAAGGAAGGAATTAGAGAAGAAACGTATTAGAGAAGAAGAAAGAAGGCGACGTAAAGCTGAAAAAGACAAAGAAAGGGTAAAAGAAAAATATAAGGATAAAGAAAGCTTGTCAGAAAAGGAAGCAACTGATGAACCTGAAGAATCATCACCTGTACTTGATGCATCTAAACAAGCTGAACCTGTAGTGCAGGTATTTAACTCAACAACTTATTTTTTAAAATAAATTTTAGTAATCAATTTAATAACATTTTAAAAACAGTTTATAACATTTTTATATAATGATATTGTAAAATCTCGTTTAAATTTTAATTTTATAATTTTTGTTTAATTTAGCCCATGTTAACTTTATTGTATAATGTCCTTGTATTGCCTGATCTAATTCCACTTTATTTATTTAATTAATGCTACATGCGCTATAAAACTGCTAGACTCAGTATTTTCTCATGTTCCGAGTGAAGGGATAAAAATATTTAATGCTAACAACATTCTTTTAAAGATACCTAAATATCCTTTTTTTCCCAAGGCTGTCAATAAGTGTCAAAGAAATCCCTATGAAAATCTTATAATAAAACCATCGAAGGAAAAATATTTCCTCTCTTTTGCACTTGCATTGCAAACGGATAGCAGTTTCATTATCGCTTCTTGTTCATAATATGCCACCTGTGATGAAATAAATCAAGTTTTAACATTTCAAAAATTTCTTCTCGACTACAAATCCTGCTAAAATATGATTATATATCTAATATTTCTTCATAATATTTTCAAAGTGAAGTAAACATTAAATTAAAAACATTCTTGGATTGATATTGAAAATTTATTCAATTGTTAAAATATTTTAGGTGTTGAAAAACCCCGAGAGAGAAAAAGACCAAAAAGAGGTTACTACAACTACGCCCCAAAAATCAAAAGAATACTTTGTTTCATCTAGAGTAAGTAAGGATAAAGACAGGAATAAAAAAGAATGGGAAAGAATACGATCTAAAGAGAGGCAGAAAGCACCTGCAAGAAGTTATTTTAGTGATAAAGACAGGAGTCGCAGAGATAAAACTGATTATAAGTTAGTATATTTTATCCAATGTTTGAGCAATATTTTTTCAATTTTCATGTTTTTATTATTTTGTATACATTTTCAGTGTGAGACTTTAAAATCATTTGCTCACTCACCACTTTAAGGATTAAAGATATGAAAACATAATTGTAATATCTTAAATAATCACAAATAATATTTAAAATACAGTATCAAAATAGAAATTGCATTCTAAATAAAATTATAAAATTTAGTGTACAAAAAAGTATTAAAATGATGAAAAATTCTCAAGCTTTTGTCGGTTTTCTATTGAATATAATAAAAATCAAAATAGTTTATTGTAGTTGTAATTTTTTAAAAATGTACAATAGTTACAATAAATTTAAAATAGAAAATATTTAGGAAATCACTAATCTTAAAATCATCAATTTCTTTTAACTAGTTACCCTTATCATTTAAAGTACTTCTAGTAGTGACTGAGAAAGAAATTTCCAAATTACTCTACATGGTTAAAGTACCAAATTACTTGTCTTGGCCAATAACTTATTTATAAATTTTTAGTGATAGTCAGACATTTCTAATGAGAAAAATTTTAAATGGCATAAAAAACTATATTTTTATATTCAAATTAATATACTGTTAAAAAAATGAAAGTTTAAATTTTTATACATTAAATCCTATTAGACATATATAAAATAATGCTCTGGATGAACTATTATTTGAAAAAAAAAAGTTTCACTTTTTAGGGATTGAAATCAATCAAATTAGATTTTTGAATATGCATTTTAAATGATTATAGTCCATTGGTCATTTCAAAGAAGTTTCTACTATCAGTAAATGATTGTTGCTCCAGATGCTTACTGATTGGTTTAAAATCTTTGAATTTCTATTCCAGGTAAGATTCATTTATCAAATTTAATTGCTGAAAAATTGAACTGGTTTTTTAAATATGCTAGTGTATCAATTATATATATATATTAATGTGCCTAATAGGACCAGAATACTATATAAAAATAATTTTTCAGTTGTATATTTATTTATTTAAATAACACAGAATATAATTATTTGCTTTATTTCAAGCACTTCTCCAGTAAGAAATGTCTGCTTATCTTATCTCTAACAATTTATAAATTATCTATAGGGCAAGATTCCTTAAAAAAGTTATATTTTTGCACATATTCCAAGGATTTGCTTATTTGATTCAATGGTTTTCAATATTCTTTTTTGTAAATTACAGTCGATTTCATTATATAATATTAAGTTATTTATATAAGTGCAAAGATTTTATAATTAATTCTGTGACATTTTTTTAACGAGTCCATTATTTTAAAAAAATTAAAAATGAAAATTCTTCCCCAAGAGGAATGTTTACTTGATCCTGAGAATAAATTTGTTTAATTGTGAATTGAGGTATTATATTCTCTTAACTCAGATTTTCTGTATGTCCGAGAATAAAAATAAAATCGATGCCATGTATGGCACAAAGAAAAAATGTCTTTGCTTTCAAAACATATACAATTTGTAAACTTTTTTGTCTTAAACATATATTAAATTTCCTAAAATTGAAAGAATGAAATCCATGTGTTAAAATAAACTGAATGCTTTTCTTATTTGAATTTTATAATTTTCAAGCTAATGCAGTTGAGTTTTTCTTGCTTTTATAAAATGCAGTAGTGTTTATTTTTTAAAATGAGGAATGAATTTAAATGCTCTTAATATTTAAAAAGGTTATTTCTATTTTAGAGCATGAATGAACATGCTTAAATGATACATGATATACAGAATTTATTTAAAAAAATTCTTTTCTTTTGTAGTTGAACATTAGTGTAATTTTTTGTAGGTGCTACTTCAAAAGCTATTATATAATGATAAGAAATAAAGAAATAAAATAAAATGTAGTTAGAGACTACAAATTTTGCGCTGATTTTAGCTTAATAAAAGTAAATAATTAGTAAAAATGTTACTTAATATTACAATTCCAAAAAATTTTAATTCTAATGATAACAAAATTCTAAATAAGCATTCAGATCTGACCCAGAAGGAAACTAATTTTAAATAATCTATTTAGATCAAAAATTTTAGTATAATGTTAATGGAAGATGGCTATTTCATCCTTTTGTTAACAGAATATAAATTTAAAATTTTCAACATTTAATTCTGTTTTTTGCAGTACTGTAAAAGCTCCTTATTCACACTTCCTTTATTCGCGATGAAAAAAATGTGATCCAATTCCTATATTTGCGGCTAAAAATTTCTTATTCGCAGTTTCTTTATTCAACCTGCCAATGTTTTAGTGTGCTAATAAGAAAGCGTGGGTTACACGTGCTATTTTTTGTGACTGGTTCCGGAATTGTTTTGTTTCTGAAGTTGAAGCTTATTTAAAAAAATAGAATTCAGACTTTAAAGCACTTCTTGTTTTGGACAATACACCAGGTTATCCCAGCGAACTTGAAACTATGCATCCAAATATAAAAGTGACAGTTTTACCTCCCAACACGATGGCTTTGCTTCAACCTATGGACCAAGAAATAATCTAGGCCTTTAAGCTCTATTACTATTATTAAGCTCTATTCAAAATCATATTGGATAATATAATAACCCTGTTCATAGCCCTGATATGAATGTTATCAAATGCTGGAAGAAATTTGACATAGTAAAATGCATTGTAAACATAAAAGAATCATTGGAAGAACTGGAGCCACACATATTGAAGTCGTGCTGGAAAAAATTGGCCTGCACTGACTACGGAAAATGAAGAAGAGTCTATGCAGGTTCAAACTGTGACTGCAAACATAGCCGAAATCACGAATGGAATTGGACGAGATGGGTTCGAACAGATAGAATCAAGTGATATTCAAGAATTGCTTGAATTGTAAGATGAAAATTTGACTGAAACCGACTTGGAGGATATGTTAAATTTACAACCCATTGAAGAAGAGGCTTCAACAAGCTCTGGAAACATGACATTTAATTTGAAAAATCTTAGTGAAGGTTTAAGAATGGCAAATGAGCTTTGCGATTTCTTTATGAACATTGATCCGTCTATGGAACGAAGTCTTATTTTTGAGAGGCAAATTGCTAATGAGTCTGCTGCGTATCAGTCTGAATTGAAGGAGCTTTTAAAAACTGCCCAGCAAAAGAAAATTACAAAATTCTTCAAACCATTGCCTAAACCTTAAGATAATTAATCAAAATGTTCAAAAACTTCTATTAAACTGATTTATATATATAATTTTGTCACCTAGGAACGTATCTCCTATAAATTACCATTCTGTATTTGCGGCATATTTATGGAACATATACCCCGCGAATAAAGAGCTTTTACTGTATATATACTGTTAATATTTAATTCATTTGCTCCTGATATTTATAGTAAACAAAATGTATAATTTCATTTTGTTTTATATAAGAATATTTTTTAAAAGACAAAGTTAAAACAAAAATATTTTTTTAGTAAATGCATGAAATGTTTCAGATTGCTTTACACAACAAAGATAACAAGCTATATGTTTTTAAATTTTAGATTATATGGCAATAAAAAGTCATCATCTAGTGACAGCTCTTCTCAGAAACAGAAAGAAGAAACTAAAGAATCTGAACTCAATTCTGAGGAGTTATCAAAATCTGCAGAAGAATCAAAAGAAGATAATAAAATGGACTTGAATGTTCCCACAAATAGTCAGTGGTCATCAAAAGATAAGAGAGATAATAGTTGTCCTGGAAATGTTGAAACTCCTGGCAGTCAAAAGGATAAGAGCGAACTTTCATGCAAATCATTTAAAAATTCATCAAAAAGTGTATCTGGAGATGAAGTTTCAAATATGAACGAAATTTCAAAAAGTGATAGCAATGCTAGTGATCAGAAAGATCGAGGAAAGGATCCTAGGACAGAAAGACGAATTAGAAATAAGGTAAGTTTTTCTGAATTTTATTTACAAAAAAAATAAAAAATAAAAAAAAAAATTAGAGAATGGCTGGGAGTAGCTATTTTATAATACTTAAACATGTGTTTATATTGGAAGATATAGAACAGTAATTGCACTGGAAGTGCTAAAAGCAACTCATTTTTCTAGTTTAAAAAGTAGTTTTATTTTTGCATTTTAGAACTGATTAAATCTTTAAAAAATAGTTTGACAGTTAAAAGAACTGTATGAAAATTCCATACTTGAAAATACTATAAAAATTCCGTATTAAGAAAATGACAATATTATTTTAGTATAGCTTACTCATATGTCATGAAAATTTGCATTGCAAAAAAGTTTACATTATCTGTGATTTGGATGGCTGAAGAGGGAACCTGCTGTTGGGATGACTGATTTAAGCAACATTGATTTTTATTTCAATACTTGTGATTTGCATCCTATTAAAACTTGTATAATATTTTTTTGTCAATTCTTTTATTTAATTTATTTACAAAAAAAAAAAAAAAAAGGCATCTTTTTTATTTGGAACCGTGCCCTCTCGTTTGCAAAAATGACTTCTTTCTGTATGCTTGATCTTGCTTAAGTATGTTCCATGTATTTTAATTCCACCAATATTAGCAGATAATTTTCCCTAATATTGTATGCGATGCAAAAGTGCTATAGACTGTAATAGGTTTGTTACACAGAAAATATAGAGAAGAAATATTCATAAATATTTATTTTATAGAAGAAATGAAATGCATATTATAAATTATGATTTTCTAATCTAAGGATTTCCCATTTTTCTAATCCCAACTGATTAGCTAACTTTTTTTCTATTATTTATTAACTAATTTGCAATTTATCTGGTGTTCTTGATATTTTATTTGGTTTCTTGGTTTTTGATATTTTATTAGATTTTATATTCTTATTATTTTAAAATTTAGACAGTGATTTTAATTAGATTTGTTTGTTTTAGAAATTGTAAAGTGAATTTGTAGCTTAATCATTTTTCCTTTTTCCATATGAGAATACACTAAACATTATGTAAGAAAATTGTTCATGTTGGTAAACATATAAATATATTTATAAAAAAAGTGTTCTTTAATAAATTATTTATTTAGTTTTTTTTTTAAATAACCAAATATCAGTGTTTTTATATTTCTTAAATTTTATATCAACAATAAAATTATAGAAGAATAAATATTACTGAACATGACTGGGAAATTAACAGAATATTTGACACATTTAAAATTGATTCAAATTATTATTTTTTAATTATGAAGATATCATGAACTAAACATTATTTAAAATCAGTTAAATTGTAATGTTGATAATTGCTAGTGTACATTATTTCTTGTACAAATTGATGAAAATTAATTAGAAAAATGTATCTTGATTAAAATTCTTAGCTATAATCTTTATTAAAAATGTAAGCAAACTGCTGATATGCTACAATAAATATTCTATGATATATAGTTACTAAATTGGATATATACTTTAAAAATAGGATAATGCACTTAAAGAGTGATTTTTTTTTCAGTCTTCATTAATAACTATTTCCTTAAGAAATAAAATAATTTTTTAATAAAAATAAATACAATTTTTATAATATAATAAAAATGAATATAAAATTTGTTTTTGAATATTTTGGCAACTACTTATAAAAAATGTTATTGCATAAAAATTATTTTAATTGTTCTACTTAAAAATGTTTTTTAAGTATTTGATACTAATTTCTTCGCAGTTTTTTGTCATAAAATTATTTTGTTTTCTAGGATCGACCATCAATAGAAATATATAGACCTGGAATGCGACGTTTCAGTGCCCAAAGAAGTAGTCCACAAAAAGAGATATCAACGTCTGCAAGTAATTCTTCAAGCCCTAGTCCTACACCTCCCTTAGTAGGAGCTGTGCAAGCTCAAGTAAAGAAAGAAGCTGATAATAAAACTAGTTCTGCCTAACATCAGTGTTTGAGGTATTGAGACTTAAGTGGTTTATCATACCACCAAACATGGAGGTAATTTTGTGTGCTTGTTTGAGTTTCTCCTGTATCATATTTTTTTATTTGCTTTATTTAAAAAATAAAATGTAATTAATTTGTTCTATAGTTATTAATTTACTTCAGAATGGGAAAAATATCCATCATGGCACATATTTTATTACAAATTATATCTTGTGAATATTTTAAATTGGAATTCAATTGCACTTCAATATCAATTTTTTTTCAGGATTTAATTAATAATGTTATAGAAATTGTTTGCAGTCAAAAAATATATATTGTATTAATATTTTTATTTAGTTTAATTTTTTTTTATTATTTAATTTTTTTAATGCTTTGTTGAATTTTTTTTGAAAATATCTGGTTGAAATTTTTTTTCAGTGTGCATATTTTATGTTCAGGAAAAAAAGAAAAGTGGAGGAGGAAAAAATAAGAAACAAAAAGTATAGTAATTTTGATGCT
Source organism: Argiope trifasciata (assembly GCA_026543055.1). NCBI lineage: Eukaryota > Metazoa > Arthropoda > Arachnida > Araneae > Araneidae > Argiope > Argiope trifasciata. The sequence continues at coordinate 1,391,730 of JAPMOQ010001579.1, forward strand.
CTTTATTTATTGCATGCATGTTGAATTCTTCATATGATTCCTCCATACGAATTGGAACAGTGATTCAGTTTGGTATATCGTTTCAATTTGCATAGCAGTTTGCAAAAGTAAAGTGGAAAAAAACAACATTAATATAGTTATTTTGATATTCTTTTTATTTATGGCATGCATGTTGAATTCTTCATAAGATTTCTCTATACAAATTGAAACAGTGATTCAGTTTGGTATATCGTTTCAGTCTGCATAGCAGTTTGCAATGTGGTATCATTTTTATGTAGATGTATTTAAAATACTAATATTTTTTCCCCAATGCTTTACTTTAAAAAATTAATTCCTATTATTTGAAATGACAAAGAATTATTTGATATTTTAAAAAATTTCTTATTGTGGATTGTTTGATATTAAAATTGCCACAATCATGTACAACATGTACAGGAGTATGCCAAAAAATTCAGCATATATATACTAAAAATTACTATATGTTTTAAAAATGGAAAAATCATAAAATATTTAATCAGATACCATAGAGAATGTGAAAAGTTCAATGAAAATGAATACTTCAATAATTTTTAAATTCTTTCTTTATTGCACATTCTTATTAGTATAGAAAGATGCATATAAATTTGATTTGTAAAATTTGCAAGTAAAACATCACCAGTATGACACATGATCAGATAAAAGATGAGCAATTCACCGAGACAAGACATCTATGCAGTGTTCTTAATTGATATTACTTTTTGATAGTATTTTGTATTTTATTTTTTGAATATATTTAAATTTTAATTAACTTAAACCAAGTAACAAATTTATCATAAAACAAGATTGTTTCAGTAGCATTAGTTGCATCTTAAATGCATTTATTTTTATTAATATATTTACCAAATCATATAATTCATTTATTAAATAATAGGCGTCGATTTTTTTAAAAAAATTTGTGGCTAGATTTTAATAATTTTTATAAATCGGATAATGGTGCTTTACTTTTAAATTTGTTAAAATATCCCAAGAGTGGTTGATTTTGCTCATGAAAGATATAGAAAACTAGTTTTTGAGTATTTAATTTTTGCCAGTATCTTAAATTTATTTTTTCTAAATACATTTATTCAATGAATTTTTCTTTAAAAAAATTAAATTATTTTACAATTTTCACACTTTTGTATTGTTATATATGAATCTTAAACTTGCATTCAATGAGCCAAATATTTCTAAAATTATCTGAAAATTTGTGATATTAAAAACTTATAAATACTCTTTTTAATATCATTTCTCATGATTTGGAGAGAACACTGCTAGAAAAAAAGTATTTTTACTTTAAAATACTGCTTTTCACTTTTACCATCCCATGCTAGTTTAAAACAATATACATATTTACAAAATTCAGTAAAACTGAGACTTCTTCGCTGTCAATCTAACCTCTAACTGCAGAAGGCTGGCAAGTAACTGGATTATTTGGGTCATTTGTTGTTCCACCAGGACCTTGAGATGGGGGCCTGCAAAAAAATAAAAGCATAATTTACTGCAGAATTACTGTCTATATAAATGATAAAGCATAAAAATAAATTAAAAAATAATATAAAAGAATTTAAATTTTTTTTTGTTGTTGTTGACAAGAAACTGAGAGTTGTTTAAATTTACCAATTAAAATTTTAATATTAAGCATTTAAAAAATTTGTAACTTATTCAATATATAGTTCATTATCTTCTCTAAAGCTAATTTTAAATGTTCGGTTGTATTATATCGTGAAAGTAAAATTCTAATCTTTAACCAAGCTTATATTTATGAAATTTTTTTTTTCCCATAAAAGGAAGAAATTAAATTAAAATTTTGCTCTTAAATATTACTTGATATCACAATTTGGCTAATTTTGAACAATAATAAGAAAAGAATTTTGATGTTGTATAACTTTTTCTTAACAGTCTTACAACTTTTTCTTAAAAAACTAGATTAAATATGTGCTGTATTGAGAATATCAGAACTGTGGATTAATGCAAAATTGGGTCTCTGTAAGAAGCCATTCAAATATATGTATATATAATATTGCAACAACTATCTACTAAGTTTTTATTACACAATGTATATTGAAAGATTTAGAAAGCAAAAATAACGATGAATTGCTTTAATTATAAACTGTAGTAATCAAATTCTAAAAAGGTTTAATATTTTAAGCAAACAGTGAAACAGGAAAAGGATCAAAATTTTTTATCAGGTGCTTTATATCTGTGTTTAAAGAAAGGTACTAATTGAACAAACCTACAGTTAAATTAAAGAAATGAGTTCTAGTAATAATCAAAAGTTGCCCTTTTTAAAAGTGAAACCATTGCAACAGTTAAGCATCTATGCTTGAATGTTTCCATTTTATTTCGCAGTAATAGAAATTAGTTTCAACTAACAAGTATAAGGTTTTAAGTAGGAAAATTGAATTTGGGATGAGATGTGTAATATTTTTAATTTACTTTAAAAGTATTCATTCATTTAAATCTTCATAATTCTGGGAAATGGCAATATTTCTCTTAATTTATGTAGTAAGATGTTACAGTTGTTCAGCAGTGAAACAATGTTAACAGTTCAGAATGATACATTCGAAAAGCATGTTAATAAAAATACATACATATAGGGAAGTCAGCAATGCAATTTCTTAATATTTTTATATGAAAATAAATAGATTTTTAGAAAAAATATAAACACAACTTTAAAAATAATAAATATTAATTACAGTTATTCATATCATAAATTTTGTTCACTAATTTTAAAATTTATTTTGTATTTATTATTGATTTGCAGTTATATGTTAGAATAATCATTATTTATTATTACTAAGATATATTTATAATTATTTTACTTAATTAGATTTTAATTCAGATATTATATAAATTTTGCATAAAATTGACTATATATTAATCAAAATATTTGCATATAAATTTTATTGGAAATGATTTTGAAAACTTTGGCCTCATGATATAAAAGAAAATGTTTCAAAATACCACATTGTTTCACTGCTGCACAACTGTAACATCTTACTAGTATATAAGCTAGTGGGAATGATAGAATGTTATTTATTCAGAACTAATTATTTATCGATCATTAATTACTTCAATGAGTATTGTGCATTAATTACAATACCCTGAAGTTATATTACCAACATACCGGATTTCATCGTGAAATGAATCTTCCAACTAGTATTCACTGCTTTGGATTTGACTAGAAGCTAAGCCAAATTATGTAAAATAAAAAAAAATTAATTCCCAATATTTCTAATAAATATTTAAAATGCATCAAATTGTGACATTTAACACATCTAAAAGGAGTGAAGTGTAACTCCTCTTGCTGATAATTCTAATGTTAGTTATATTTTATGATATTAAATAATCATACATCTGTCTTTATTGTTGCTATGCATTAATCAATATAATCTAATATGTGATTTAATTGCAGGCACAAAATGTTTTAAATTGATTTAAGTAAATTAAATAACATATTAAAGATTTTCGTGCTAGTCAAGGTTATTTCTCACAACCTTAGTTTGTTTTAAATATAGATATTACATAAAATTATTGATTTTATTCATTTTTCAAAGACTGAATATTGTTCATTTAATAATTAAAAAATAATTTAAAAATTTAATGTTTTTCCCTCAAATATTTACCATAAAAGCATACTAAATTTGATTAATTATTGATAAAACTGTATGAAAAATGCTAATTTTAACTTCAAATTTGAATGTCAAGTAATTAAACCAATCCTAATTTCAACAGACTTAGATTTATAGAAAAAATATACTTAGAAATTTAACTTTTGTACAAATATATAATAAATATTAAGGTATTTTTATTGATACATATAATTTTAAGCCCAAACATTATACAATAGTTTTTAAGAAATTATTTGTCTATAAAATTTTTATATAATCGATGGAAAAGATTATGCAAAAGAATTCTCAGTCCTATATGAAATTCTATTCCCTGGAATAGATTTACTATGAGCATGGTATTAAATGCTTTAAAAAAATTAAAAATGCAATCACCTAAAAAAAACAATTTTTAAAATTAACATATTTAAAAACTGCATAATTATTACATTTTTTAATTATGGAATATAGCTTTTTTTCTTCATCCTTTTTGAGGTAATCATTAATGTTCGATATTTAATTTTTTATGCATCATTTTCAAACGCAATTTAATTTATTTTATAATAAAATATTGGAAAATAAATAAACTTTTAATTATTAAAGCTTTCAACTTATCTAAATTTGTCCCTAAATTCTGTTTTTATAAAATTACAAGTCATCTAGAAATATTCCAAAAATTTTTCTTCAGAAAAATTGTTAATGATGAATGCCAATCAGATACAAATTCTATTAAAATATTTACTGATTGCTCTGAAACCAATTCCATTTTCCCAACTTTTATATAAAAAATTCCAACTAATATTTTACCTTCTATTAAATTATCAACAAAAGGGCAGAAGGTATTTGTTTAGAAATTTGTTACTTATTACTTTTTGATAATTTCTGCTTGGAAAAAAAGTCCAATTGAGTGTATATAAAAGTACAAGAAGTTGCAAGATTAATAATGATAATTGTAAATTAAGGCCACCTGTATAGTTTAGCCTTAGTTGATTGCAACTAAAAATGCATAGAATTGAAAAAAAATAAAATGTGTCCAATTCAATAAAACAACAAGTGTTACTATAATGTGATTGTTAATAATATATTTTGATTTATTAGTTGGATGTTATGGTAAGATCACACTTGGGAGGAAACTTCCAAGTTCCCATGGAAAAAAAAGAACTTGATGAATATAAACTCTAAAAGGGATAGAACGCTAACATTTTAGATAAAACACTGTAAAATTCAAGGAGGAAAATCTAGGTTATTCTTTAGTTTTTATTAGTCAATTCATTAAAGGACCCCCACTATATACACATTTATAGATTTATTGCAGAAATACTATACAAAATTTTGATTGGATATTTATTAAATTCTTCAGTATCAGTGAGTAAAATCAATTAATCTTTCATTGCTAGATAAATTTAGAGCATCTTGCCCTAGGTGCCAAGGCCAATCTAAACGAGATGGCCACACGACGAGATTTCTCATAGCTAGCAGTTTTGGTACACTTTTACTAATAAAATGTCTCATAGTTGGCAGTGAATGGGATAAAAAATACATATGTAATGAGAAATTTCATTAAAAATGGTCAAATAACTGAATTTTGTTTTAATTCATATAATATAGTTATATTTTATTTAGGATACAATTACTATTGCAAACAGGATAGTTTGGAATTCTGAGATGAAATACATTTGTCATTTTTAGAGATAATTGTTTATACAATATAAATTTGCAGGTCTTGATAAAGATAATTTATGAAATTTATTATTTAGTATAATTTAAACAGTTTTTTTTATAATGCGATTAAAGCTTACCTTGGGCTGTGAATCGCCATTTATTGGATTAATTTATATATGTTTAAAAGTGCATAACAATTTTATCATGCAAACTGTGAGAAGAAAAGCAATAAAAAGTTTATTATTTAATTAAATGACAATCTTGGCTGTTACTTCAAAATCATTGAACTGGGATCTCACTTTAAGATAACTAGCTGAGTGTTCGGGATAAATGATATTAAATTCATTTGGATCAAATGTCCTCTGGCTGGTGTGAGGGTGTGTCCTCATAGGTGATATTCCTGCCATCTAATCAAAATTATAAGCTTTATCTAAAAATGCCCTACTTGAATCTATATAGGAATCGATTTAAATAATTTTTTTTCAAAAGATCATGTGTAAAATTTTTATATTATGTTATTTTAGTTCTAAACTTTTATATATTGTTTTAAAACGGCTATTTTTGCAAATTTAAATGCAATATTTTGCAATTTCGTAGCAATGCATAATCATTTATGTCAATGTGTTATGTTATAGGGAGTTAAAATAGGCTTATATTTATTTCATTATATATTTCAATAGTTTATAAAATTAATAAACAGGAATAACAGATGAGAAAAGCAGCAGAGATTTCGAAGACAGAATTGCAAATTTCATAATTGAAAAAACTGAACATCACAGAGTAAAAATTGTGTATTCTAAAGGAGAGAGAGAAATTATTATAATATTATTACAGGATTTAGGGTTTTATTAATCTTTTTTCAAATTGATTTTAAGGTTGTATAATTCTTAATTTAAAAGAATAATACAACTAATTATACTTAGAAAATTCATTTTTAAATTATTCAACTCTATAAAACAATTATAATAGGTATTAAAAAACATTTATTATAAATAGAAATTTCTTATTGAAATATCTGACAAGTAAATTAAAAGATAGGTGATAAATAACGTCATTTATTTAAGGCAGGTCATATCTTAATTTAAAGATTAAGATAAGAATATCAAATCAAAGTTTTTAAAACAGAAAATAAATGTAGAATAGGAGAGTTTAAATAATTATACACAGAGTAGAAAGCACAGGAAACAATACAATATAATGCTGAATTTCACTTAATCAAATTTTATTAATAGATAAAATATAAAAAAACCCCTTATAAATAGATAAAATTTATTTAAATAAGAATAACATCTGATTCTATAGATTGTAAATATTAAATAACGTAGAAATTATGAGAATAATAAATAAGATACAATGATGATAATTGAAAAGATATGTAGAAGGGTATATTTTTTAATTATTTGATGATATGCCGGACTAAAATTCTGTTTAATGTGAAATTAAAATATCTTGATAATTGAAGTGTATAGCATAAAATTAAAAACATTCTTATAAGGCAAATTTAGAATGCACATGCTGAATTTTATATTCCTTTCTTAAGAAAATTCCAGGAAAAGCATTTTTATCTAAATGAAAAAAGAAATTTTATATAAAAAATGTTCTTCGTATTTATTTTTATTTTATGAAAATAAACTTTATTTCAAACAAGATTTGATGAGAGAGATGTTTGATAAATGAAATAAAATGATTTCAAAAGTTCAAATTATGTATGCCTTAAAGCATTAACTTGGAAGCTTCAATCAAAAGGGTAGTCTTTGGATGTTTACAAATCTCTCTGATGTTAGATGTTTTGATACTGTATCTTTAAAAATAACATTTGTTGCAATTTTTCTGTTCCAGCTCTTCATTTTATAGAATTCTCTTTGTTTACTGTTCATTAATTAAGTAGAATTTGTTATGATTATTAATTGAGCTTCACTTTTTATGTTTAAGGACTGAAAAGTATGAAAGTCAGAATTATATTTGAATACTTCACATCATTTGAGTAGGTCAAATTAAAAATAATTATACTTTGTTCTTAACCTCGGTTTTACTTACTGACTATCTCTGATATAATTATTTTGGTATGAAATTTGGTATTTTTGTTTCATATCAAATTTGATATTTTTTCCCAAAATTTTAAATACTTATTTTTATAATAATAATCTATGAGGTGTTTGAATTTTTCATAGAAATCAACTAATTATTATTAGTTTTAAATTTTTACTGCAATTTCTAACTTTTGCTTAAAAACTAAAGCTTTTATTTTTTACTTGCATTATTTACTTTTTTAAATGCAATATGTGTTTTTAATCATTTAATAAATCTTTCCCAAATTAGAAACATTGTAATTGTTCTCATTTTTGAAACAATTAAATTTTGCCATGGTGTGAGGACTAGATAAATTTTGAAAATCCCACTGCTATTTGAAAAGTATTATAAAATTCAAAATTTCTTAGAAAAAAAAAACACCTATTTTTTAAAAGAAGTTTTGAATTATCAGTGATTCGTTAAGTTACTGGGAGCTTATTTATTAAAAATCACAACTAAAACCATTCTGAGCTTTATCTTAAATACCTGACCTTATGCCATTGATAAATACTATTAAAATGGTTTTTATGTTAACTTATGAATTATTCAGTAAATTATTTATCTAAAATTCTCATTTGTGCCATGTTAAATTGAATAAAAGAATGCAGGAATCCTAATTATTCCTTTTGAAATTTTCCTTCTATTGTAGCAACAATCGCTATATTTTACTTAGCTTTGAATGTAGATAAATTATAAATATAATGCCCATTTTATGTATATATATATAGTCTGTTAACAATAAAAACGAATGTGTGTTGCCATAACTCTACAGCTATAAAATTTGGTGTATGCTTACCTTGAAAGGTGAAAATTACTACTGAAAGTGATTTTTTTTAAACAAATTTTTAATTAAAAATTTCGTTGAATTTTGGCAATTTTAGAAAATATTGCTGATCAAAAATAAATTTTACACCATCTGAATTTTTTTTAAAAAAAATTCTTTTTAACTAAACTAATTAAAAAAATCATTTTTGCCTAATTCTACCTATATATTTCATTGTTATTCTAAAGTTCAAACTATTTTCATTGTTTCATCAAATATTTAACTATGTGATTTTCGTTTACTGTTGAAAGTTAAAGAAGAAGCATTTAACTTAAACCTGTATAATTTGCAAGACAAAAAAAAAAAAAAAAAAAAAAAAAAAAATGGAGTTAGCATAGCAAAATTTAGAAAATAGATGAACAAGATATTTATACTTTGCAGAGCACTAAGATGTTAATGAAACTATTTTGATTAGGAAAGTTCATCACATGATAAACAGAACTTATCAGAAGATAATTAAAATAACATAGTTTTGATGTTGGACAATTTGGTGCATCATGAAGAAAAATTATTTATGAATACCAATATAATCAGTATTCATGATGAACCAGTCAACTGAGGTGACTAGTATACAGTATAATTTTTTTTTGTAGCATATACATGTTAGATTAACATTTTAAAGCAAATTAAGAGAAGCTAAAAAATTTATTGTGCTTTTATATGTTGAGTTAACAAGAAAGATAAAAAAAATTCTTGTTTAAACTACCGTTTTGTTAATGAAAATTCTGTAGAATATTATCGGCTATTTTTAAATATAAAAGATAGAACTTTCATCATACTAGAAAATTCAGTACAAAACATATGGTACTGAATTTTTAAAACTAATTAATATGAATTATTCAGATTAAATGATTGACTGAATTTTCTTAACAAAGTACTCTTTCTTTTGTTCAGCTTTCCACTCACAATATAAATTATTTCCTTCTTATTTTTATAATTAAATTTTAAATCAAATCTTTGGCCTGCATTTCTTTTAAGCTGTTAATTTATTTTTGTCCATAGCTGTAGCTTTTATGAAGTGGAAGCCTAAGATATATCTTAATATAGGAACTTTATTTTAAGGCAAATGCATTTACCACTCAATCTTCATTTCTGGCTGATCTAGAAAGTTAACTATGGAGTAGGCTAATTGGTAAGAGACCATTGACAATATTTTTTCATTACATTATGGAAAAAAAAAACAATAACTAAGATTACACTATATTATAGTAAATATCTTTATAAAAATTCCCATGTAAAAAAATTAATGGATTTTAATGGATGCGGATCTAACTATAAATGTATAGAGTCTAATACAAAAGTGCATCACAATCTTATTATTGCTTATTTATTTATTACTGGTATGCACAAATGTGTGATAAAAATTAATATTTTGATAGTCACATTACTTTAGAACATTGTTATCATTTTTTAAAATTTTGTGATGCACTAATATACTAAAACTAGATTCCAGCAGTAAACTTTTAATTACATAATTTTATTATTTAAGTATAAGCCAATAAATTTAATTTTTTTCTTAAATAACTGATGAAAGATTCCCTCTCCCATTTGATAGAGCATATACAATTTGTTGCTGTTACATTTAAATTCAAAATTTGAATTTGAGAATTGATAATAATGCTGCATTCATTTTCATTTTTGTGGATTCTTAGTACAAATATCAGACGAATACTTTAATTAGTTTTCTAACAATTTAATATAATTTAAAATTGTATAAATTTAAACATTTGATGCTTTAAATAGTTTTATTTGGCAAAGTTCCAAAAAATATTATATAAGTTTAAAAAAATTAAAATATTTTTTAATAGTATTGATAAATATAAAATTGCAGAATGGTTTTAGTTTCTCTGTAGATTTTTAAAATCAAATTGCTGATAATTCAAATATCATTGATAAAGTTAATTAGCATCTATATATAAATATAATTCAAATATAAATTCAATATAAATAGCTTTATAAGTAATATAAATGTCTATAAAGGTTTAAAAAGTAATAAAACCCACTACATATGCAGCTATTAAACCATATTATTTAACATTAAACTATTTACTATGGCATATTAGATTTTGATGATTAAGCATTATATTGTTCAGGATTGTGGTAAATTTTATCTTTGCAGCATATAATTATTTTAAACTAATTTTTTGTTGCCTTTCCAGTGACAATTGCTTTTAAAGACAGGCACTGCCTGAACTTTCTTCCATATACGGCAAAATACTACAATGCTTTTTTTGCAGTAATGCAAAATAAACTGAACATATATTGTTCAACATTAAGAACAACATAATCATTCTAAAATATATGATCTACTAATATATGCATAACAATAAGGTAAAAATTCACAATGTTTAACATTAAGGGAAGTAAACTACAAAAGTAGCACAATAAGTACTTCTAATCAACAATAATGCTTCTAATTGAAGCTGCAACTGTGCCTGTGGAATAAAAAGTACACGGATTTCAAAGAGCATGACAAACTAGTGTAAATAATACTTTATTGTTCACAAATATGGCACAGCTGAATGGAAATTCTGTATCACAGAACATGTGGAAATAAAGTGACTACAAACAAGCACCAGTTTAAGGCTGTTGAGACGCAGATGATTTCTTACTGCTTTCTGCAAGGATGGCAACTTTGATAATTGGACAAATTACTTAAGATGGGGCAAGTTAAGCATACCTGTAACATTTTTTTAAATTACAAAATATATAATAATCTACTATCAATAAATATTAGTGGGTATAAAATAACATTTTTTTGAATAAAATGATTCCATTCTTTTGAGTATAGACAACATAAATTTTAGCAGGGAAATTGAACTTATGTTCCAATTTTATTAAAATGATAAAATTAAAAGTACTTTTAAATTATATAAAAATGTTAGATTTTATATTCTATATCATAGTTGATATTTATGTTGAATGTGCATTTTTTTAAAAACTCTGCAATTTAAATCTTTGTTTCATAAACATTATAAATTTTTTAAAGTTTAATAAAAATGTTTTTATTTTAAAATTCAAAAGCTTTTTGTCACAATCATAGAAATAAAATAACATATCTCAAAACTATTTTAATATTATTTAGCATTATATGTATTTTAAAGTTTTTCTTTAAAAAAATAATACACAAATTTGGCAATCAAGACTTTTTAAAATAGTGCAGAATAAAGAATATTTGAAGACAAATATATTGTCCCATATTATCAGATTTTTCAAACACAACAGAAAAAAAAAACTTTTTAAATGCAAAAATTAGGTGTATTTATGAGTGTGCTTCATTTGTTCAGATTCAGTAATTTTTGAATTAGTTGAAATAGATAAAATATACATTTCAAAATGCATCAAGTGTAAACAGTAAAAACCTAATATAAAGCTTAAGCGAAGACAAAACATATCTTTTGTCAATGAGTAATTAATCTGACAATACACAGAAAGATAAAAATGATTACAATTGGTGAATAACATTATTTCCACTTATCTTTCGTACAATGACTTTAAACAACATTCATGTTACAAAAGTTTTAATCTACAGAAAGATGATCACCAATGTAATAAAATAAGTATAATCATGTATCCTGTAATTCTCAACCTCATAAAAAATTATTATCCATAAAAAACAATGCATGGCAGCAATTTGAGATGTAATTATGGATAATAAATGCTCTAATGATGCAATGAAATACAAAGACAATATAAAACATGCTTCATGAGAAAGGAGAAAAAAATAATTACAAAAGCTGCCAAATGCTATCAACATTGGGATTGATTTGTATAGAATGAAATGGAAATGGAATTTTATGAACAGTATCTGCAACTGTAAAAATCTGGAAACAAAAATCTTTTAAGAATAAAGCATGGCTGTCACTATTGTTTAAGTTCATTCCATGGGGAAAATTCATGATTTTTGCCACCTTGTCTCCATATCCATCTATATAAGTGAGTAAATTGAAATCTTTTTGTTTTATTTTTATAAAAATGTGAAGAATAGCGAATATAAAAATAGTATTCGTATTACTAATGGATCTTGTTCCAAATTTAATAATCTAGAAATTCTGTAAATAACTCCTGCTAAGTTTTATCTACTTGGTGTATCGTATATTTAAAAAATATGCTCATGTGTACTCAAAGGCAGAAAAACTTTTGGAACAATGCTAAAAGATAAGAAATGTTATTGTAAAATTACCAAAATTCCATGATTAATAGCTACATAAAGTAAATCATATTTTCGTACACAGCTCATAGTCCTTTTTCTATTTTTTACTATGACGAAATATAGACTTATTAGCTCTTATGGTATTATTAATGAAAATGATTCTATAAAAGATGGGAGTTTTAAAGTAAAGACCAAATTTCATTAATCCATGTCATCCAGTTTTTGAGATCATATTCATCTATGGAATACTAAAAATATATGGACCTGGAGATCTAAAATTTGAAGATCCATAAAAATCACAAGCTCAAACTTTTTAAAGACAATACTTTACTTTTATAAACGAGAAAATAAAAACCAAGACATGAAATATTGAGTTAATATTCTCATTAATCTAATCCATGGTATAATAAAATGACTTACTTTCTGAGAGAACTATATGCATGTTCAGATTTACATTTAACAAAGCTCAATAATTCATGCAATATATAATATTCATGCAACTTAGGATTTAATGATTTTGATTTCGAAATTTAGTATCATAAAGGATCCAGTGAGCATTTAGCCCAGAGAAAGTTATTTCTTCTATTGATCAAATGGTCTCCTATTAACATGGAATGGGATATTTATTGAGCATACAGAGCAATTTTCATCATCTAACCTTAAAACAGAGCATGTGCAGCTTCAAAAGAAGTCGCTAACACATTAAATTCCTTGAGTAGATGTAGTTACAAAACTTATATACATTTAATTACACACACAGATTGAATATTTTTTTAAAACTGAAATCACAGATATAATGGTTTTACAATAGTTATTCAAATAATATATTGTTACATAATATAGAACTGCTTAAGAACAATAATTTAATACGAAGCGAATGGTTGCCTGGCCAAATTATCAAATACTTATCCCCTCCCCAAGTCTCAAGATTTTTTTCCCCCTTCAGGAGTTTCAAAGATCAAATTTCAGATTGTGTTAAAAAAGTTTTGTCATTATTAATTTTTTTAATAAAATCATTTTTAACATTTTTTCTTTTTATGTAAGCAGAAAAGAGAACCCTGAGATTTCCATTTGATAAAGGCTGGTAGAAGTATTTATTTGGCTCTGCATTGCTGTTGCATATTTGATGATTAAAAAAAAATTAGAAATTTAACTATGGCATTTTATTCTGAAGTAGAATTTTATGAAAGGATGCGGATGAAAGTCGCAGGGTTTCTGATGCCAAAGTCGGGGGAAAAAATCATAGGAAGTAATTTAATACATAGCACTTAGAAGTCAAGATTTAAGTTGTTTTAATTTTTTTAAATATCGATTCATTTTAAATACTTAAATTACTGATACTTTATTTATGAAGAATTTTGTAGCGTGCATTTTATTTCATTTAACTTAGAAAATAAATTCGTATCTTTATTCTCTTAAATTCTGATTTTGATCAAATTGGATGTAATTGACAGAAATAAAATAATATAAATACTTTACATACCTCTAAAAACACAAGTACTTTTTAACGTACTCCCCCCATCTCTTGGAAATGCCAAGCTTCAACATCCTAGGTAAGTTATCTCAATAAATTGTATTCCACAATTACATTCAATCGTTATTAGCAAAAATTCTCCCCATATACATTTTGCAATCTGAATTTAACTCTAAATTCTTTTCAAAATTAGAAATAAAGAATATCTTGAGAATTTTCCAATACTTATTGAATAATTATTAAACCAATGGGAGTAGTTAGTCTTTCACAAACTTTATTTCATACACTCTAATAAAGGTTTTATAACCTCCTCCTAAAATTGTGGACTTTCTTTGACCGTTAATCTTTGGCATATAATAATAAGTATCAATTTCGTTTTGTAATTATCTTGTTAACTTACGTTAGGACAAACGGCCTTCTTTAAAATAGATTTCGCACAAAATTCGATAGAAATTTATAAATTTAGAGTAAAAACCATATACCAAATTTCATTAATCTTGATCAAAGATTTTTAAAAAATTATCTTTGATACAGGCAAGCATAATACCTAACCAGCGGAAGTGGTCTCCTCAAAACTTTAGCGTATAATATGTAATAAATATGTTATCCCAGAGAATGCCTGGTAAATCATTGGTATAAAGTAGCTAAGAAATTTTAAAACGTTGGATTGAATTTAGTATTTTTACAGATTCTATATTATGACCTTTGGCGAGGTATTTCGTGATTAATCCGTGATATGCGGTTAATATAATCCAAAAATCAAATTTGGGCTTTTCTCAACCGATTGTATCCGAAATTTAAAACAGAACACACTTCTTACCAAATCTAATATAATTAACGCATTGCGTTTTTGAATTATCGCGTTTATATGTTTCTGAAAGTACAGACCAACAGACTGTCAATTTCTACTTGGATTTGGCCCAAAATTTCATTTATATATATTCTACAGATATTAAAACGTGTGCCAAATTTTATCTAACTCTTTTCGTTTTGTACTTATCAAATCAATGCATATTCAATCAGCCAAATTTTCTCAGAACGAATTTTATTCAAAATTTGATAAAAATCTACAAATTTGATGTAAAGACCATATATTAAATTTTATCCACTTATTTCAAAACATTTTTGAATTATCATATTCTCAGATTCAGCTTAGCAAAATTCTGGGATATCTGAAGCTTGAAGAAACGTCAATAGCACGAGTTCGATTTTGTAGACGATTACAACATTTTTTTAATATTTCGCATAAAAAAAAGTAAATATTTATAGCAAGTTTACTATCATCCGACAAATTTGGCAAACTTTTGTAGCCAATCATTGTTTTTGTAGTTAAGGAATTTTATCATTCAAAAAATCACCTTAGTTCTGTAAAAAAGCACTCTAGGTACAACCTTCTTCCGCTGTTGTAGTACGATGATATTACATTAAAGACGGGAGTCGTAGTACTACGATTTGATCCGCTTTACCTAGCGTACTTTCGTCAAGACCCACCTTTAATGTAATATTATGCAAAATTCTGGTGCAAGCTCCTTTTGTAGGATAAACTGCGTTTAAGTTTAAGCCATTATTGTAATTTTATTTCGAATATAAAATTAAGAACGGGTAGAAGTTAAAAATGTATAAATGATTACAATCTAATAACATGTAAAATACCAATTTCCTTTTTAAAACGCAAAGACATTGATAAGTGATTTTTGTTCAATTAAAAATGACAAATCACAATGACGGAATCCAAAATTTGAATCATAGCTAAGTCAGGATTGAATTATTTATTAAAAGATAACTTTTAAGAGTTAAAACGATCTCACAGCGACTGCCATTTGGGGGAGGTTCTGAAAAAAGTAAACATTTGTGAATAAGTCTTGAACGACCAATACTTAACTGGTTAAGACGATATTATATCTGCAGCTGAGAGAAGAAATTCTTCGTGTTTCATATATTTAACATTGTAAATTTATTTTCTATGCTTAAATTCCATTAATTTTTGAATACATGGCTGTATATTTGGATGAACTTCAACAAGCATGTAAATGCGATAGCTCAAAGATGCAATGATTTAAATATATGAAATTTTTATGCGATTTTGTAACTTCAATTGCAGTTCTTTGTCTAGTTTTTTCCCCTTATCAGACGGAGGGAAGCAAAGCACCTAAAACACAAATTTGATTTTCCATTCCTATTGTTAAATACCAGGGATTAATCGCCGAGAATCTCTATAAAAATGCCAAATCAATAAAATATGTTAAATAAAATCAATTAAAATGTTGTCGAATAAAATGTTAAATTCACGCTAAGATCAATATTTTGTAACTATTGTTCGCCAATGCCATGAAAAGCATATGCGGCGTTACCGAAGATCCAAAATTTCATGAAGATAAAGAGGATAATACCTTTATAGGAAGACCACACATTTTGATTTTAGTTGTTAATGATCAAGATATAAAGATTTTGCTCATTTTTTCTCACTGAAATGGTTTCAGTATAAGGTATATTTTAAATAAAATTCCTCAAAATTTGTTGTACATGGAATTTGTCCAAGGCTTGATTTCAGAATGGCAATTTTTTAAAAGTGCTCTCATACATATGTGCTACTTCTCTTTCGTGTAATATAATTAGACATATAAAAATACGAGTAAAAAAAAATCAGGGAAATGCATAGCACTATGAATAGACTTCTAAAATTGTGCGAGTTACATGCCTATTAAAATTTGAAGTTTAAAAATATTTTTATGAGGAAGACAAAAATACCAAGATATGCAAAATATTTAATTAAAATTTTTAGCAAATATTCATTCTAGTGAATCAAATTACCGTCAAAGATGACTATTTATAAATGTAAATTTCATGGTGATATATATTAACAATAATAACTTACTCTAAAAATATTTTTATTGATTAATTTTAGAAATTTAAGCAGCGTTTATTAATTTTGAATTGCATACAAAAACTGGAATGATAATTAACCCAAAAATATTGGAACAAAACATATTTTGACATTTTGCACTATTAAAACAGCGGAAGTGGTCTCCTTAAAATTTTCTCGCCTACTTTTTTTATAAAGGTGTTATCCTGCAGAGTGCATTGCAAGGAATTAATAGTTATGAAATATTAATCTTTAACAAGAATGTAGCATTTTTCGGGTGATAGTGATTAATCCCCGACATGTGATTAGTAATATCCGAAAATAGAATTTGTATTTTAAACGCATTTTCTCTAACTCAATAGACAAAAATGTTGACACCGTATGACTCTTGTAGTCACAAAATTCCTTATATGATACGTTTAAGTTATTGCATTGATATGTTTCTGGTAGTGCAGAACAACAAACGATCAGCTCTTTAATAAATTTGACAAAATTTGAAAGTTATCTAAACTATAAATCTATACTTATAATAAAGCTCAATGTGTGTGTGTGTGTGTTGGCGCTCTACAGGCCAGACCGTTGGACCTACAGCTACCAAATTTGGTACATGTAAACCTTGGATGTCAGGAATGTGCACCTCGGAGCCCTTTTTTTGAATTTTTAATTAGAATTTGAATTAATTAAAATTTAAGCGAAATTTCGACGTTTTTCCGCTATAACTTCAGAAAATATGATCGGACAAACATGATTTTAACATCAATTTAAAGATAAAAAAATTAGCTTTCTAATGGTATCAGTGTTTTAATGTATAATTCAAGCTTCTATTTTTAAGGAATTTTTAAAGAAATATTTTAACTATGTTTTTTTTAGCACGTGACTGGATAAAATAAAATAAAACAATGCCGGAAGTTCAAATGAAAAAACAACAACTATCATCGTAAATCAAATCTAAAGAAATACAACTTTCAGCACGTGACTGGATAAAATAACATAAATATAAAATGTGATATCTTCTATAAAAATAAATGCAAGGCAAAGGATTCTAAGAAATCGTTTGCAATATTTATATCATTAATTCCATAAATTATCTTTATTTACAGTAAACCTGATTGAATTTAGACAGGATATGCATTGAAATCCCGACTTAATGGCATATTTCTATAATCGTTTGCAATATCTGTATCATTAATTCAATAATTTTTTCTCTTTTTCGCTTTCTTTAAAAAACATATTTAACATTTTGGCAATATCACCGAAAAAAACATTTTTAATATTTTGGAAGCATAATTGAAAAATTATTAGAGCATTAAACTCAAAAAGTTTTTCCGAATAAAGTAACCGACTCTTTAACTACTAATAACTGAATCTTTTAACTTAAACTATTTCTTAAATTTTGGCTAAAAAATATATGATTTAATTGGAAATTTTAGAACGCATTACTCATGGCGAACCAGCTGGTCGCCAAAGGCGGCTAGTGTTAAATATGTGAAGCAAATTTTGTGTATCTAGCTTTCTTCATTTTGTTATAATGTTAATTTATATTTGAAACGTAGGGCAGATTTCCTCTAAACAGATTTTGCTTAAAGTTTGACAGAAATCTATGCATTTGGTGTAAAGATTGCATACAAAATTTCACCCGTTCAGCTGAAAGTGTTTTTGACTTATCTTTGTTAAAAAGATGGATATTTCCAGGCGGAGATTTCCCAAAAATGTGCTTTTCGAATTCAGAAAGTTTTAAAATTCAAGTTCGTATTTTTTGACGACTTCCAAACTTCTTCCATTTACAAGAACGTAAAAATGAAAATTGTAATTGTTTATGAGATTCAAATTTTCTTTAAGAGATTTATTGAAAAGAAATTTCATTTATAATAAAAATAATCTTTTGCTTTAGAAAATTGTACAGAATAACATGCTTTCGGATAACCTTATTAAAATTTGGCAATTATAAACGATGAACATTATATTTTAAAGCTGTCTCCGCGAGAATTTATCATGCTCATTCAAAATAAAAATCCTAGATAAAGATTTAAAAAAAAAATCTGCACTTAAAAATAAACATTATGAAGTTGAAAACAGTTCTCTACTATTTTTTTCTTTTTCGAATATTACAGCCATCTGTGTATACATTTAAGATCAGATTGGTTTCCGAGACAAAAATAGTTTTGTAGGATTAGAATAAAGAATTCACAATAATCAAAACATAATAAAACTTTAAGGAATTTAAGTTGCTTATTTTACTCTATTAATTTAAATGATGCACTTAATAATTTATTTATTTGATTTTTAATTATAATCAATATCATAAAACCGAAGTTTTTCTATATAAAAAAATGTAAATCGTTTATTTTTCTATCAAAATTATATAAATTAAATTATATCATATTAAATTAAAACTTTAGTATTAAGTACGGCGGCGATGCTTGTATGATATATTTATTACACAGTAAATAGACGTTACAAATATAAAGTAAATTTAGAATAATAATAATAATAGTGATGCTACTCAAGCTAAAAGAAACTATATTGAATTGTTTGCAGACTTGCTTACTGCAACATCCTCCCCAACTAGGTCTACCTCCAGAGGTATGACTTGTTGAACTGGGCGGATGATCTCCTTTCTTTTGGCACGAAGGATGCAGGTGCGAATTTTTCAGTCCCGACCATCGATTTACTTCACTACGAGAGCTTTTCTCCACGTTTATCGTGGTCGTAGATCTTGCAAAAGAACCAAGTATCCGACTCGCACTCGCGGTGATGATGGCTTTACCTTTCTTACTTGATGGTATGTACGTAACTCCAAAAGATATTCTTTGGGCCATCTTTTCCAGAATGAATCCAGTAAGTTGCTGCTGTTTGTAAATATTTGTGTGCTTGTTATTTCTAGACTCGGGTGCGGATTGAACAGTGATCAACTTTTGAGCAGTTATGAAATGAGCTAGGGTCAAAGCTTCCTCTGTATCATTCTCACCACGCTCATAAATCAAAGGTCTACCATTGAGTGAGGCTTCTATTCCCACTAATACTGTAGTTAAGGCTTCCTCATCAAGCAATGAGCGACCAAGGGATTTTCGAAGGCATTGTTTGGTTAGACCAGGGATGGGGAAACTACGGCCCGCGGGCCAACTCCGGCCCGTCGGAAGGTTCTATCCGGCCCGCGGATAGAATTTTAATTTGCCGGTCAGAGGCAAATTAAAAGAAATATTCATATATTATATATCCATCTCCTTTTCTACTTTGTTTGAATATTATATTTTTTCTTCCTTTTTTCTAAGAGCTGGTAATAGCTGGTTCGAACGCAGATTTCAAGATTTCAATGCCATTCAAGCAGAGTTGGATATTTTTACCATGCCATTCAAAGTAAATTGTGAAGCAGTGAGGTCAGATTTGCAGCTTGAATTAATTGAGTTGCAATCTAACAATCATCTCAAGCAATTGTTTTTAAATATGCCAAAGTTAGTTTTACAAATCATTACCGAAAATAAGTTTTCCAAATTTAATATCTCATTATCAGAAAATCAGTGCTATGTTTGCTTCATCTTATATATGTGAACAAGTGTTTCAACAATGAACCTTAGAAAGAATTATTTCAGAAGTAGACTGACAGATGAGCATTTAGTCTCGTTCCTTAGAATCAGTACATCTCACTTCGAACCTCAATATAAGGAACTTTTAAAAATGAAATCGCAATTTCATTCATCTCATTAATATATTAAATTGTATAACTTGTATATTATTTTTAAAATTTTAGAAAAATACATCTTGGCCCGTCAAACTTTATTTTTTCGATTTTTGGCCCGCGATCGAAAAAGTTTGCCCATCCCTGGGTTAGACCTATTAGTCGCTTCCACCATCTTCCCACCAAGCTGCTCGTGGTGTAATAACTTCCACTTTATAGCATTGTGAGCATAGAATTACTGCACTTTCGCTAAAGTCAATGTATTCCAAAGAGAAATGAGTTCCTTGTTTGTGGCATGGAAGGTAGTGGTGTAGTCATAGTATATAGTGTGGGAAAGTCCTCTTCTACTGACAAATATTTGTAAAGCCAAAAGTAAACCATTTCTTGGTAAAGAGTTGTTACTTGCTCAGCAGTATCTACTCCCATAACAAAGTCATCCATGAAAATATTATTCTTCAGTTGCTTAACTGCAGTAGGGTAGGAATCAGAGTACATAGTAGCTAATTCACGAAGAGTAGCAGAAAGCAAAAAAGGACTAGTAGTCAATCCAAAAGGTAAACGGGAAAAACGATAAGTAAGTATTTCATTTTGTAAGTGTATTTTTGTATGCATCTTTTTCTGTCCTAAACCACAGGAACCTAGTACAATTTCTATCCTCTTCAGCCAAAAGAAGTTGTAAGAATGCTTGACGTCCGTCACTAGTGATAGTGAAGTCGAAATCGTAACAATGTTGCGAATATTTTTGGAAGTCAATTAGGAACCTGCTCAAGAGCATCATTCAAAGAAGGATGTCCTGGTGTATGCGAAGAAGTGTTAAATACAATTCGCCATTTCTTTTCGTCATTCTTTTATTTTATCACTATATGATGAGGCAGGTAAAAAGTTTTGATTCGTTACAAAGACTATTATTAGCAAGTTCAATAAGCTGGTTATCGATATAATTTTGCATCTGTTCTGTATAAGTATCTCTTAAGTCTGAATGAGTGAAGAGTTTGTTACGAAGTATTTGAAACCGTTTAAGCGCTATTTCATAACTATTCGATGAAGGAATCACATCCGGTTTACATTGCAACTTTACAACACGACGGTTATCAACTTTGCAAAATGAATTGTGAAAATCATTTAAAATTTTAGAATTAGGGCTAGACATCCCTTTATCATGTGCAATTTTAATGCCAATTGTTTTTAAGGCCCAAAACTGTCTCAAGTGATCGTCCAGACCATGTACCAAAGTTTCTGTGCTAATTTATGAAGAAACAGAGGAATATACTAGAGTAGTGAATGAACGGTTGCCGGAAAAAATTCATCCAAAGGTGTTAAGACATGAATCGCAGAAAGTCTAATAGGAGATTCAGTGTGTACTACAGTCCAATAAAAATCAGCACCTATTAGAATTTCTATAGGTAAGTCGTTAAAACTGTCTGATGGATCAGCAAGTTTTAACTTTTGACTATGAGCAAAAGAAGAGACAGTTAGGAGCAAAGATGAATAAAAGGCTTAAGTATTTGAATTTTCAAATGCTTGTATATTTATATTTGAGTTGTTCCAAATGCTTGACAAAATAAATTTGACACTATGTCTTGTCTCAGTATTCGTTGGAATGGATTTTAATGCCTGAAAGCCCATTTTTTAAGAGCTAATGATTTGCAACTATAGGAAATCGATCAAACTAGGATGAATGAAGCTAGACTGACTCCCACCGTCTAAGAGACACCGAGTTACTTTTGTTTTACCAGTTGGGCTTATTACATATTCTCGAGCAGTTTGCAGATAAGTAAATTTGGGTGTTTCAGTGTCAACGTTATTAATGGAAGTAACTGGAATAATAGTTAAATTCAGTCTTACAGATAGAAACATTATGCCTTTTTTTTGCATTTATGGCAAAGGGATTTGTCTTTCCGGGGGCAATTATTTATGTTACGTGCATAAAAGCAACAATTATTATTTTTTAACTTTTGCTTACGAGTATCTACATCAATTACAATGTTACAGTCTTACGGCCAATGTCCATTAGTATTATAGAAAGCATGAAATGGAGAACGTTTTTAATTAGTGTAGTGTTCTTGGAATTAACATAAAAGGTAGCAGCAGTGGAAGTTTTAAATTAAAATGTATAGACTGCTTACCTCTAATTTTCAGAGTTGTAAGTGCGTCTTCTACTTCTTCCAAAAGTAATTGTATTAATTTTGTTAAGTCACCTTCCGAAATATTATGACATTTCTCAAAAATTATTTAACGTCTACAAATGTCATCAGGAAATGCTTGGAAAATATTAGGAGTTAAAATTCGGCCATAAGCATTAACATTCTCTTCCAAGGCACAGAGTTTGTAATCTCCTATTACAATCAATAAAAACTTCGTTTAATGATGTTGGAGATAGATTGCGTATAGACGTCAAATTTTCTAAAAAATCCAAAATGAGCTTCAATGGTTCTGTTTTTGTCGCCGTAGTTTTTTTTTTTTTTAGCCGCTTCATACGTATCGGCAACAATGCTTATATCATCGACCAACCGTTTCAGTTCATCTTATAAATAGCTTAGAAAAAACATTTTATCAATCACTGGAAGATTTTGTTTATTATCCATGGGAGGCTGAAATTACACCCAAAAAACCTTGCCAATGTTCTACATCACCATTAAACGAGTCTAGCTTAATTGTAGGCAATTTTACAGTACACGATTGAATAGCAGGCGTTGTAATACAAGGGTTTACATTCATCTCCAAATTATTATTATTAATGATAACCAAATCAGTAGCGTTATTCGTTGTTGGTGCTAATTTATTTTGACTTTTTTTGGCTTTAAAAATCTCGAATTCGACATTATCGTTATAGCTTTCACACTATAAAATAATTTACAGTAACTATTTATAATTATTATAAAATATAATTTTCGTACTCTTCATCAGAAAGTAAATTATGTATTTAATTATCCGTTATTTACATTTCATTAAAGGCAGTAGTTAAACGATTGCAAATATATTATAAATCTTCAATTGAAGATTTATCTTTTAAATTACTTATTTCAACAGAAAAACGAGTAATGTTACCGTGAATAGTTTACCTTTTTCGCTTGAGTTGCACCATTTTGTTAGTAATTTCATCCGGTGCCGCCATTACAGCAATCCGAAGTGTAAATGCAGTATTCAGTAAAAACGATTAAAATGCCGATATTTCGTAAAAGACAGGAAGTTCCTGATCCTGACTCAATAAGGTTTTCGGCAGCATATTTTAAGTACGACGGATATGCTAGTATAATATATTTATTCCACAGTAAATAGACATTACAAGTATAAAGTAAATTTAGAATAATAATAATAAATGGAGATGCAACTATTTATTATTGCTAAAAATTAAAAGAAACTATATTGAATTGTTTGCTTGCTTGCAGTCTGAGGTTCATACCACTATTGTTAACATCAAATAGCTTTATCTCTGAACAGCAATGATATTTATTAGTGTATAAACTAGACCAAAATTTTGGTTAACGCTTTCTTGAGACTGACTAGCTATTGCACTTTAAAGTTTTGATGAATGTGTACTCTAAGAATAAGGACCAATAAATCAAATCTGGACGCTAGTTGAATATCTCAAATCAAATCCACCCCTTATAAAGTTTTTTAAAAATTGTTATAAAAATGAAATATGTTCGGATCAATTAGGGAAAATAATAATAATTTTTTTTCAACATCAATTTTGTTTGATTCGCACTCTATTTTGAAACAACACAAAGGATCATTAAAACTACCTCTAAACAATAAGAATACCACATAAGCTTGGACCTCTGTCTGCAATTTACATGCACTACACTGAAATTTTTCCAAAAATAGTGTGCAGATAACTTTCTATTGCAAAATTCTACTGGACTGCATTCCCAGAATTAGAATTTAAACAAGTAACTTATATAAAAAAATTAAATAATGCATAATAATTCAATTTTTTCAAAGCAAATAGTAAATTAGGAATCCATATTTTTTATATCTATCTATTTGCTAACAGACATACTGTATTATTCAGTTTATTTTAAAAATATAAAAATTTCATGATTTGATTTATAATAATACCCCCCCCCCCCCATCATAATATACAAAGGTGCAAAATTTCAGATAAATTCAGCAGATAAATTTATAAAGTAATTCATTCTACAAATTACCTAATAGACATGAAAACTAGAGCAATGTTTTGTACTTGATGTAACTAATACAAATATAAACCAGAGCTATTTATATTAAAGACACAAGAGTAAAAAAAAGCTTTATTGTAGGAGTGGCATTGGTACAAATGAATATCTGTCAAGAGAAAAAGTGCAATTACTAATATTTTGGCTCTTTCTAGTAAAATATATATATCATACTGTAATAATTAACTCCATTGTTAAATTCAATATTAAATTACTGAAGTTTTGTTGAAATTAAAAGTTCTAATTTTTTATTAAACATCCTTTTTTTCTTCAAGTAAATGTGATACCCCCTTAAAACATGTAATATCTGTTTTAGAAAATTTTCAAATAGTAGCATGCTCTTCCGGGAAAAAAATCAATTCTTTTCAATAGCTCCAATAGTTCAATAAGGTCAAGCATAAACAAAATCTACATAAATTGCATTTCAGAATACATGAATGTGGTCATTGACTTGTTTTGACGAAAGCAATCTTTGTCAACGGAGCATTAGCCAAAAATGTTGAGCTCTGTTTGACACTCTAAAAATTGTCCTTTGACATGGACATTCAGATCCCTGCCAAGTCTGTTTCTAAAATTTTACAAGAAGGAAATAAACTATTCTACTCTTTGTATCATTTCTTACTTTGAATTATTTGTGAAAACAAAATCGCGTATTTAAAAGGATGTTGTGATCCCAATATTACATTTTTGTTAGACAGAATAATATCAACAATCACTGCAGATGGATCAATAAATCATTCCAATGAATACATTTGGTTGCAGTGAACTATAACAAGGCATGATATTAAGATATTAGGCAAAAATTGCTTGGTGAATAGTGTTATTTTCTTTCCTATAACAGGGCAATAGTTAATGTGAGTCTGATAATTTTTCTTGATCACTCACAATCAACCAAATTAACAACTGATGAAATGACATTCCTCAGTACTTATGTATTAAACATGAATCCTTTCAAAAATATTTCTAATTACTTTTCAAACACAAAAGTTTAAATGAAACCTACCACCTCAAACTGTCTAACTCATATTATTTGTTTGTACTTGCAAGATAAGTCATTAAAACAGCTTGTTATTGTTCCTATGCCACTCTTTCCATAAAGTTCCCAACTTTTTCTGTTTTCTAAACTGTAAATATCCCATTCATTTTCTCCCTACAATATAGCAATGCAAAAACAAAGGTATATATAAATACCTTACACGTTATGGCGACAAAACATTAGCATGTTTGTGTAACTTTTCTAAAACCAAATATGATAAGGAAGCAAAAAGTAACAGTATACACTGTCATTTACATTTATTATGCTACTCATTTAAAAAAAAAAAAAAAAAAAGCTCCCACAGTCATTGTTTTTTTCAGTTTTCGATGAACAAAAAAATGTTTCTAGATTCTAAATTTTGTAACTCCCAAGCAATTTTACATAGAATTGTAACAAGCGGGGTTTGTCCAATAAAGTATTGTTTGATTCATTTTACAAATGCATCTTACTTGTTATTCTTAATTAATATTAGAAAATTATTTGAATTAATGAAAAAAATTAGTTAATTTTGAATTCAGAATTAAATTATGAATAAAGAATCATTTATATAAATAAACTCATCAATTATATATAGCTATAAGAAAGGCCACAGAATGGCAAAATAAACAGAATTATTGGTGCTTTCAGAAAATGCATGAAATAGACTTTTTGCATAAATTTAACATACAGTGTTCAAAATTTTACTTAATTCAATTTGAAAATTAAAATGAGATCAATGTAAAAATGTTTGACACTTTTTAATATCGCTTGAAAAAAATCGTGTTTAATTGAAGAAATAATTCATAATAATTTTTTAATGGACATCTAAATGCATTATTATTTTGCATTTTAACAAATTTAGATACATTTCTAATAAATGTCTGAATAGAAAATAAATTTAAATCAGTAATGCTCTTTTTCTTAAAGAAAAAATAATAAAGAGACATTTTAAGTTAAACATATAATTTTAGTTTGGTCATGAAATTATATTGCAAATTGTGATAGTAAATGATTTAAAAACTTTTATCTAGTATCATAACAAATCTAATAATAAATCTATCATAAAAAATCTAATCATAAATCTATCATAGCAAATCTAATGATAATCACAAAATTCTCGAATGAATAAACTGCCCCCAAATTAAAAATATGTATTACAACTAAATGTCTGAATGTACTAATAGCTAAAATTTAAAAGAATAATAAGAGCAATAGTAACAAAGCAATACTAATGTTACTAAATTTTTTTCATCCCTTTCTATAATTCATCAGATGTTTTGCCATATTTAGAATTTGTTTAAAATGTCGAATTATTTTTAACTTTAAATATTTATTATTTAAATATTTAAAAGTATATAGTTTGGTGCATATATTTTACAAATTACTTTTCGCTAAGAGATTTCAACTGATTTCTTAATTGAGATGTGGTTAAAAATTCATATAAAGTGAAAACAACTGCTATTTTTTGATATCTTTCATAAGAGGTTGATTTTGAAGTAGCGTTGACATATGCAATTTAAATTTAAATTATAACATTTAAGAAAGAATGATACTTGATTCTAAACTTAAAAATCCAACTTGTAATTATATTATGGATGATGACTTCCATTATTCATCACCAACTGAATAACATTTAAGATGACATGAAAGTTACAGTCCCAAAACTTCTACATCACATTAGAATAATAGGGTTACAACCAGATATAAAATATTGACAAAATAAGTCTTGAAATCATATATTTATCTAATTAGCGTATTCTTTAAAATTTATTTTGGTTTACATGCATTAAGAAAATTTGGTAATTAAAACAAGTATTTGGGATAAATTACAAGTTCTTTCAATGAGTGTGTGTTGCATGGTTGACAGAGAAGAATCAATAAGGAAAACAATTATAATAAAAATTCAAGTCTTCCCTATCCCTAAAAAAGAATGTAGATAGCAACATAGTGTAGAATATAAAGAGAGTAATTACTCATTAAGTATAAAAATGGCATATCATTCAAAATGATATATGGTATATGCTATAACCATAAATGTTGAAATAACTACATTTTCTAATTTCTTGCTCTGTTTAACCTGTTCACAACTATATTCATGACACACATCAGTTCTAAATAGCAAATTTGATTGCATACTATTTTCCAAATTTTCTTAATGCAGGTATTCAAGAAAATCTGAGCAAAGACTACAGTTACTTTATACCAACTTGATAAATAATGAAAATCTTTTCTGTGGACTCAAGATTCAAACTCATTCAGTTTATTTATATTTACAGCCCATTTTAAAATAGACAGCCATTTTGGACAGATCTTGTAATTTTGAATTGTGGTCAGATGGCAAAAGTAAATGAGACAGCACTCTTCCGAATTTCCATATCACATCAGTCAGAGACTATTTGAGCTCAATGGTGCTCTTACACAGCAATTCTTTAGTGGAATCTGATTTCAAATTTGATACTGTTTAACCATGAAGCCAAGAACTTGTCACTGATACCCTAATTTAAATTAGTAATCTACTATTTAAATATAAAATTTTAATATAAAATAGCCATGACAAAAATTGAATGTTTAGCATTTGAATCTTTCTAGGAAAATAACGTATTAAAGATATGAATAAACTATCTGAGATACTATAATGTATATAAGTATGTATATAGTATATGTATATAAGACTATATAAGCTTGAATATAAGCTTATACTTTCTAATTATATAAGCCTTTACCATTAACAAAGTGATTGTTGTGGTTAAATGTAATATTAACTTCATGTAATGTATTATTTAGCTTCTAAATAATTTTAAAAAACATGCTGAACTAAAAGATGGCATAATCTAGTGGAAGACAACATATGCTTTTTGAGAAACAGTCATAAAAATTTATCATATTTGAGATTTACTTTAAAAAAATAAGATGCTATGTTTTGGGAAAACATGGACACCCACTTTTATTTTGCAAAAAAACTACTTAACATTTGAATTTCTCTGAATATTTGAAGTATTCTCCCCCCCCCTCTTTTGTTACATTTACTGGAATTAAAATAATTAAAATAGCTGTTCTAGCTTTGTAAAAATACTAAAAATGTAAATTCATTCATCTAGAGAAAAATAAATGAACAAGAAATTTTCTAAAACTAAGTCATACTTTTATCCCCATCCAAATTAAGAAAAACGAAAACTGTTTAATTTTTGGCAGATTATGATGCATCTACATAATACGAAATAATTATCTTCACTTTGTATAATTTCAATTCAAATAACTTAAAAATCTATAAATTTTCCTTACTTTTCATAAAATAAAATTATAAGTATAAAAGTAAGAATATTATAATAGTTTTTTTTTTTTTCATTGATGCATTGATTTATAAAAGTCCATCAATATTGGCAGTTTAATTAAAAAGAACTACATTTTTATTTTTTTGATCTGGTTTAAAAACTTTTATACAATAGATCAGCTAATTGTGGCAAAAATGAAATGCCTTTTCTCTCTCTCTCTCTCTTTTTTTTTTCATTTTTAGTTTAGCCTAGTAATACTCAATTAATGTATTCAAAAATGATAAATACTTGCCCCCCCCCCGCCAAAAAAAACCCCTTTTATTTTGTTGCATGCATTCAATAATTTTTAAAGCTATTTTAAATTAGATAAAGCCCCTTAATTTAAGTCGGTTCTAAAACTGTAGCTGATGAAAGCATTCTTTATTATTGCAATGATTTATTAAAAATATCAAAGCTAAATCAAGCTAACATTCACGTCCTTTTAAGTACAAATTAAAAAATAAATATGTAAACTATTAAAAGGTGATTGCACTTTTGAAAACCATTTTTCAATAAAACATTTAAGAAACAAATTACGAGAATGTTGAAATCTAGAATTCAATACTCTCTTATACTCTATTGAATGTTTAACTAAATCTCTCATTAAGAGCAAAATTTCACTAGTAATCATTTTGATTCTTTGCATAGAAGTAACAACTGATCAATTTGATAATCCTGAATACAGTACATATATGAAATCATAGATTTCAATTAACAAAAATCACTAATGTTACATCGTGAAACTATTCTATTCAGTACTGCTGATATCTTTCTTATTACTGCTTCACCAATTTACAGATTTCAAAGTATCCAAAAAAGTAGGATATTCCAAAAATTATGGTCTAAACCTGAATAAGATGTCGGAATACTCAGTATTTAAAAATATTCTACATAAAATAAATATGAAGTCAAAAATCAGATGCAATCACAGAATAATGTTGATTGCAATGTGTTAGAATAAAATAAATCCACAGACAATGTATTAAAAGGCATATGTGTGGTGCAATGGCAAAGTAAGGATAAATAACATCAGCAAAAAAAGGTTGGACGTGTTAAGTTCTCAAGAAAATTGTATAAATCTCTTCACAAGGAATCCAGAGAAAAAACTTAGGCAAAAATGTTTAGCTAATTTTCAATTGCTTCTATAAATTGTATTAGAAGCATATGCACAGCTGTGCTGAAATAAGCAAGCATCCTATGCTGCTAAAATTACACATAGGCATGGTTTATAGCTAGTTCTGCAAAACTGATGAAAATATAATACATGCTTTTCCAGGCAATATATAGGATTAAATCTGGGTAGTAATAGATAATCTTCATCTATACATTATGAAAAAATAGATGCTGGTACGTATATGAACAAATATCGAGAAAGGTCTACTTATCAGTGTCTCTACATGTAAATATAGCTTCATTTATAAATAGCAGAAGTGTTTGAAAATCGCACATGGACGCAGACTTGCCTCACTAAATTGTGTAGATGCACTTATAGGCATCAGCCAGCAACTGGTATCAATTTGTAATGCTCAAAATATGGCAACTCAGGTCTCTTGATGCATAAAAGACCCATTCTTAACAAATGATGCACAGTCATTTGTGAGGCAGTATAAAGAACATTGGAAGGAACTTAGAAGTTTAAACATTACACTTTTCTTCAACTGTACATAGATGAACTACATGTCATATGTATATATATTCAGATTTTGTTAATCATTCCGTCACTTTATATATTAAAGTTATAAATACCAGGCTTTGAAGTGTTCAAGTATTGTTAATGTATTTAAAACTGGTCCCTATAGAGGTATCAATTCATTTTTGTCACCATATATTTTAGGCAGTATCTTGTTTGTTGTTTTAAACAACTTCCTCACATTTCACCTTAAATTCTGAGACAAATAGTTATATACATTAAAAAAAAAAAAATTAACCATCAAGTTGAAATAAATGTATGCAAAAGGTAATTTTAATATTTGTTTTTTAACTTTATTTTGAACTTAGTTAAAAAAGAAATTGTATATTCTTTATGCAATATTTACATTGTAGTTTCTATTAAAAATAAAGCAAATATCAATTGACTTAAAAGTTCTAGATTAATATCATTACTAGCTATTTTCAAGTCACTATTATTTAGATAGAAAACTTCATAAATATAAAATTTTCACAATCGGGTTTATTAAATTCCTTGCTAACTTTGCCATGTTTCCCTTTCTAGTGTTTCTATTTTCCATTTGCTAAAAGGATTTTTGCCCATTAAGATATTAATAGGTGTTTTATAGATATCTTTTTGATAATATAAGAATTCATTTGTGTCTTTTCTAACAACTATTTTTGAGGTTGTCATATTTTATTTATAAAATAATTTTAAATATTTAATTTTTTCCCTAATAACTGGTATTTTAAAATCAAGCATTCAAATTTGCCATTGTTCCTAAATTGCTTCTTTATATTTCCTTCTAACACACCAATTATTCACTCACAAAAAAGGGCAAAAAAAAAAATTTAATTTAATTCACTTAAATAACAATAAAAAAGATTTATATAGTGATGTACTGGATTATTACACTAAAATCAGCACCAATATTGAATTCTATCATTATGAATCAAATTCCAATTTTCTATTTTAAAAGGATGGTATCACTGTCTTTCCTTTAAACTTTGACTCGAAATATTTCTTAGCTATGCTCAAGAACTAAGTTTTATAATCTCAGTTCAAGCAGACTTTGTCAAGCTATATATGTCCATTAATCAAGAACACTTGCTACCAATTCAAAGCCAGCATCATCTCAAATTTTATACCTCTTGATTGGCAGAATCATAAAGAGTGTAATTTTGTTTTTCACTAATTTCTTAAAAACATTATGTCAAAATTTGTAGTCAGATTTTTAACTTACCCCAAGGCATCATGAAAATTTCAGATATAAATCAAAATTGTAAATATATAAATTTATAATTTTTCTTTAGGTAACTACTTAAAATTTTGATACAAATTAATTCAATGAAAAATTAAAAAATTATTCATTTAGTATAATATAGTAATATTAATTTTTTAAATAAAAATTTCCATATTGCATTATACAAATGTCTTGTTTAAAAATATTAAAAAAAACTAACAGATTACAAATGCATATATTAACTTCATAAATTATGATATATAAATGTATACCATATATGTGAGTTTAAAACCAGAAGAGTTGGAAGCAGAGCATAGTTTGAACTGTAAAACCCATGTGAAATATTTAATGTGTTAACTGATAATCATTCTCAAATTCATATCTGGATTGAAAAAGCAAGTATACTTAAAAATATATATTTCCAAAATATTAAAAACAGACAGAAATAAAGATTTTAAAATATAATAGTTTTTGTCTGGTTACTTGGAGTTTATTTCTTTTAAGAAAATATTGAAAAATCACTGAAACTAATTTAGTTTTTCCATATCACAAATAATTGATTTAATTCAATACTAAAGTAATCAAAATGCTTTTGAATAATAAAATTTAATTCCTAATTTACATTTAATTTCTAAATTAGCGTATAACTAGAGTTGGAAAATAAGGTCTTGTTTCAACAATATGGTTGTTTAAGTACCTGGTAGGTTGAGTTTTGGGCTTTGGTACTTTAGCTAATAGGGCTGGTACTTCCTTTTTTTCATCAAACTGCTTCCATGCTTCATACAGTGAAAGTATTTGACGTGTTATTTCCAAAATCTGAAAAGAGAAAATAACACAATATATTTTTAACTTTTCTTCATATTTTTAAATTAAAGAAGAAAAATTTATTATTGCACAAAATTATCTACAGAAATTATTACAGAAAAACGTCAAAATTGCACTTTAATTATTTAAAACTTTTAAAAACTTCCAATGAGTAGCACATTTCCACTTTTTAAAGTATATATGTGCCCTATATACAGCTATAGTTTAGATGGTTTGATATGAAGAAAGGCTGACATGCACACACTCATTTCCCACATTAGAATGGATGCAGAAACATTAGAATATATTTTTAATTAACAGCATCATAGACTAATTAAATTTTATTCCCTTTATATAATGAAAGCTCTTTAAATTTTGATTTCAGAAAAGTTCCTTACAAATAATTTCAGAGAGATGTTTTCCCCTTATTTTTCTATTATATTTTGAATTTGTTCTTTTTCTTGCATACAGCCGATCACTCTGCCACCACTGCTATGTTCAATGGTGGTGGGGTGGTTGGCAGTACGGAAGAAGATATTCAAAATATAATATAAAAATGCTGATTTCTATAATGGATAATATTAAAAAAAAAAAAAAACTTCCTTCTATTCAAATAACTAACTAATTAAGAAAATTTTCAACAAAATTAATGCTTTCAATCAAGAAAATATATGCATATATAGCATTGTTATACAAGTCTAATTAAAAGGCTTAAAAAAAAAAGTTTCAATTTTAATACTGAATTAGAGATCTGGCAAGTGTAATAAAAGAACATTCAATACAAAAATTCTTTTATTGCCTGCCTCAATTTTTTAAAATTCATTTATTTTATCAAAGCATACTTCAAACTAAGGTTTATATTACTTAAAATTAAATGATACATAAAAATATAATGCTTCAATATAGGAAACTAATTACTCATTTAGCATTCCACCTATAATTTGTATATATTCTTTCACATTAACTGAAAATTATGTGATATAATTCTAAAATAGTACTTAATATGCCCAAACAGAAAAAAGTTAAAAAAAAAAAATTGCTCAAAAAATGTAAAAATTTATTAAAACTTTTAAGGGAAGTTTAAAATATTTTTCAATTTTAACTTAGAATGGTTTAAATTATAATAACCATTATATTCTTTCACAGGCATTCATTTTAAAGTAGACAATGAGTAATTTAAGGTGTTATAATATTACATACAAAGTATGCAAATGCAATAAAAGACAAATATTAAATTGTTTTTTTATATATAATTAATGAAATAAGATATTTATTCAATTCTTTAAAAATTGATGCTCTGAATAAAGACAAAAGTCCTCCCTCCTACATCAAAACTTTTCTAGAAAATTTCATATTTAAATAGTATATCTGTTCTTTGATTTTAACAGTAGTTATTAAAAGAGCACCTTTATAATTCTCTGTGTTAACTTTTTTTTTTTGTTTCTCTATTATTTTATTTTCTAATATTTTTTTAGTAATAGTAAACATGAGTCACGAGATAAAATTATTCTGTAAAACAGTCGAATAATATATGTTTTTGATGATGGTGAGTAAGGTAACGAGTAAATTATGAATGAATTGTATAGCATATTATCTTTTTCATTATATCCCATTCTGAACCTACAAAAGCATATATTGCAGAAAAGCATTTTATGATAATAATAATATAAATTATAAGATGAAAATTTTAAGAAATAAATATAAATTATATCTTTCATTTTTATCAGATATTAAAACTGACATTTGAACAGCTGATTGTATTTTTAAGCCCAGTATTTAAAAAATTGTTTTTATAAGCTGGGTAAAATACAGAGAGATATGCATTTAATGTAGAAATCTTTTCAAGGTACTTAATTTTTTACAAAAAGTTTCAAACAATATATGTATTTCAAATGCAAACTTTGATTTAACAAATAAGAAAATAGTCCAAAAGATTTTATTTATTGGGTTGGAGGGAAAGTTCTGTCGAATTTTAAAGAAAATATTTGAATTCATTTATAAAAATATGTGTTTAATATTAATCAACTATATATGCTCCGTTATTTGTTACAACCTGTTGCCATCTTCCAGGTAACCTGTAAATTCCTGTTTTGTAGAAGTTCTCATCCATGGAGTTAAAATAGTCAGCAACTGCCTTAGAAACACTTCCAAAAGACTTGAATTTTTTTCCCGTTAGATAATTTTGCAGAGATCTGAACAGGTAATAATCAGATGGTGCAATGTCAGGTGAATACGGGGGGTGACTAAGGATTTCCCATCCTAACGCATTCAGTTTTTGTAGTGTCACCATTGCAGTATGCGGGCGAGCATTATCGTGGTGGAACACTATTCCTTTTCTGGACGCTAATGCTGGCCTTTTTTCTTTGATAACTGCATTCAATCTATCCAGCTGATTGCAGTACAGATCCGCGTTGATGTTCTTCCCCTGTTTCAGCAACTCGTAATACACTGGACCTTTCCTGTCCCACCACAAACAAAGCAGTACTTTTCGTTGATGGATACTTGGTTTTGGAGCTGTTGCTGATGATGTTCCTGGTTTGCAGTAAGATTTTTTTCTTTTAATATTCTCATAAAGAATTCACTTTTCATCTCCAGTAACCAGCCTGTCCAAAAACGGCTCCACATTGTGTCTAATCAGATGTGATGAACATATTCTTACATGATCAGACAAATTCTTTTCCGTTAATTCATGTGGAACCCAAACACTTTGCTTTAACACAAACCCAAGAGATTTAATGTGATCTCCAACAGTTGTATAATGAATGCCAAACTCTTCTGCAATTTCTCGACTTGTTAAATGTGGATTATTTTCCAACATGGATCGCAAAACATCATTATCGATCTTGGATGGTCATCCAGATCGAACACTTTCTTTGAGGCTCAGGTCCCCGGAACGAAATTTGCTAAACCATCTTTGACAAGTACGAACATTTACAATATCTTTTCCAAATACCGCACATAAATTTTTACATGCAACAGATGAGTTGCTTCCTTTTTGGAATTCATATAAAATACAGTGTCGTAAATGCACTTTATCTACTGACATGTTTGTCCCTTTAAATATTACAAGTAAATGATGAATGGTAAAAAAGGGCACTGTTTATATTATACAGCAGCTAAAAAAACAACAACAACAAAAATCCGATTGACTCACTAGCCAGATGTTTTTTTTATTCACAAGAAAAATCACCTGCCTATTTAAAATACAACAGAATTTTCCCTCCAACCCAATATATTTGATGATTTTTAAAGGCCTTTCCCTAATAATTTATACCATTATGCTAACATTTCAGAAGTATGCATGCACTCAATCAATAATAATAAGGTTATATCCTTTAAAATAAGTTAGCATTTTAATGATTTGTGTAATTTCCTTTATAATGATTAATGGAAATTTCTCTCTTTCTTTTTTAAAAAAGAAGAGTTTTAAAAGAATGGAAATAAAGGAAAAAAAAAGTACCTTTTCCATGTCAACATTGAGTTCAGCAAACCATTGTTTACAGTCCCTACCAAGTATCACACAAGCCATATGAAGACATGCTATAAGTGGTAAAAATTAAGTTAATATCAATATATCTCAGAACATTAAATATTTTAAAGAATATGTATGTAAAATAAAATAATTAAGAAAATGAAATACCTAAGGCTATTTGATGAGGAGGATATAATAAACAGACATCAGTTCGCAAACTGTCATTGATGACTTTCCTAATAAAAGAAATTCACCACAATTCAGATGCCTGACACTACATTTAAAATTTTTACTTTACAAAAAAATTAAAAGACAACTTGGCAAAATAAAATAAATATAAAAGATGAACTAAACATTCCCTTAAAATATAATTAGATAAAGCTACAAAAAGTTCAAATGCTAGACTGTATACAATGGATGCTAGGTTAATTAACATAATCTTCGTAAAGAAATTACAAGCTGCTTTAACTGTATGCAAACTAATAATAGACAGGAATATTTAATATGACTGAAAAAAGTAGAATGTTTAAGATTCCATTCTTTTCAAGCTTCTATATATATATATATCATACCTTTTGTATGTAATAGTATTAATTATAACTCTCCAAAACTGCTTCTAAAACATTTATTTAGCTTCAATCCCGATTTCATTCTCAAAAAAGGAAAAGTCAAAAAGTAATAATTTACTCTTTTACTCTCTTTTTGCTTTACATTTTAAGTGGCAAAGTCGCATCGTTTTATTTTCTAACAATCATGATTTAGATTTGCTGAAAATATCAAAACCTAATTTTAAGGTGTTTTTCGAAAATATAATTTATTCCTGAAAGTTTAATAACAATATATTTTTTTAGTGAATGAAAAAAAAAAAAAAAAGAAGAAAAAGATTATAAATGCATCAGTCAGAATTTCAATCTATAAATTATTGATTGCTTTGCAGTTTTAACACTTACATTTAGTTTAATATCTGTTTGATAACTAAGTTCTATACTGCTCCTTACAGCGTTTCAGGCTTCTCTTCAGTCAGTTTAATCCCTAAATAACAGTACAACCAAAGAGGTGCAATTCTACAAAATCTTGAGCATGCCACTTTTTAATTTTATTTAAAATAAAAATAAAACCAGCCCACATTTTTTCCTTAACTCATCATATGTTATATATATATATATATATATATATATATATGAGTGTTTGTGCTTGACAGGCAGATTATTTGATCTAGAGCTCCCAAAAGGCTATCTTGAAGGCAAAAAACATATACATTAAACTGACTTTTTAATTTTTTTTTTAAATTTGTGAGTCAATTCTCATTAATTAAAAATTAAGCAAAATTGACGCATTATTGCTGTAACCCTCAAAAATATTGCCACAAAAAATTATTTTTACACCATCTTAAAGTTCAAAATATTTTTCTCTGAATCATACTATATATATTTATGAAAAAAGGAATATTATTATTAAAAAATACTCTTTTAGATCTTTTCATCCACCACCTTAAAAAACATGCCAATTTCAGGCCAATCAATGTCCAGAATTACTCCAACGTTGATAATCAAATTAATATGTGTTTGTGTATATGAATGAATGTGTGTTAGTGCTCTACACACCAGACTATATGATCTAGAGATACTACACTTGGTACATATTTACTTTGGAGGATAAAAAAGTATAACTAGATGGATTTTTCAAAAACTTTAATTAATTAAAATTAAGCTAGCAATTTGATATTATCCTGTGATAACTTCCGAAAATATTACAGCACATAACTATTTTTAAAAGCCTCTTAAAAAGGACTTTTTTTTCATTGATACCAATGTTTTAACCTACAAATTCAATTTCTATTTATAATGATTTTTTATTAAAATATTTTAATTATATTTTTTATCAATTTATTTCTCACAAAATGAAAGTAGAATTTAATCTGCAAGAACATGTTACGAGTGTACCAGTGATTGCCATCACTTTTGCAAAAACTTAAACTGAATAATTAAATTAACTCTTATAGCAAATCAAACCGAAGAAAGTTGATGTTCAGCACATATTTAAAAAGAAACAATGTCATGGAACATGTGATATTTTCCACATTATATTCACACATAAATTCACACACCACATTCTACTATATATTCTACATATATAGTAGAATGAACAAACAATTGTAAGGCTTCTATAATAATATGAGTTATGCGATTATTGAAATTTAAATATATATGGCTGAGAAGGCATAAAGACAACAAGGCACCCAAAAATGTAATTTAAAATTTTAGAATACATTACTCCTGGCAAACCAGTTGGTCGGCTAAGGCGGCTAGTAAATTAATAATAATGATTTCAGTTAGTTCAAGTCAAATTAATTATCTCAAATTAGCTCAATATTATAAAATTTAATTTCTCTCATTTGTTACTGATGTTAAATATGAATGTTGTAAAAGAATAAATTATTAAACATATAAAGATAATACAAATAAAAGTTTTATTATAAATTACCATGCCATTGGTAGTAAAGTTTCTTCCTGGCCAATATCTTGAATATAATATACTAATGGTCTATATGGATGGTACAAAACTAAACAGCAATCCTAGGAAAATTCAAACAAAATAAATTAAGGAAAGGAAGGGTTTAAGAATTAAAAAATATTATAAGAAAAATTCTTAGTTTTACTAACCATCATTTCCAAAAGATAAAATTCACATTCCAGAACATGATTCATACGATATGGAAACTCTTGAGCATATGCATAGGAAAACTTGTTTTTCACTAAAATATAGAAATCCAATTTATATAAACTAAGTGAAAATAACAGATAATATTATTTTAAGACAAACTATAACTTTAGGTCATTTATACATAAATGAGCTATTTTTAATTACACATTTCCTCATACTTCAATGACTTCATTTATGTAAATTGTTAAGAAAAAAGTTAGATAGTAGGGAAGATTCATAATAACATAAATTAAACAGAACATAAATTAGATTTACGCATGTACGTACATATACACAAATAAAATATAAGAATAACCATAAAAAAAGGTTCTGTGTTAATTTTGCCACAAATATCCAATTAAATAAAATTTCTTGGAAACTTATAATCAACATTATTATGTTTTGATGGGGTTTACTGTTTGTATACAGAATTTCCTAGATACATTATCTTACAATCAAACTATAACAGTGCACACTCTTATTGAGCATAAATTTTATTCCCAAACAAACACTGAACTTTAATCAATATAATTATATAATATGTGAACTTATTAATAACTATTCCTAATTTATAAGGATTTTTTAAAGTTGTTAATTGCACTTTATCAATTAATTCTTTATTTCCCATCAATTTGTTCTTTTATTTTCAGGCCTAACAATTTCATTTAGCTTATTAAATCAGACAGTCCAAATTGAATCCTGGATAAATAAAGACATCTAATAGCATTTTGGCTCATCAAGCAACCATGTGAGTGAAATTTCAAATCAGTTCTTTATAATCTATGCCACAACTGTGGGAAGTCTTATATCATGTGTATAATAGTAATAATTTTAATATTATGTTTTAACTTATGGCAACAAACTTAAATTGCACTTACAAATTACATAAGAAAACTGAAATACGATTTTTCCTTTAATACATGCAATTATTTTACTAAATTTTCTATTAGATAGTTTTAAATACAAGTGAAGGAAATCCATAATTCCTTATTTTCATATTTTTAAATAATAAAAGTTTTATGATTAAAAGCTCAGTGTTGGATAAGATTTTTATGGTGTTTCTTCCACTGCAGGACTTAGAATTCTTCTATGCCTCACCATGGTATATGGAGAAATATTTTGCTGCCTGATGTTATCACTTTATTGTTACAATTTTTTTTTGGCTAACATAAATTATTTACATAAATTTTTGCTTTAATTAATATTTACAAAATTACAATTGAATATTTGTATTTACCAACTTAAATATTTCACCATTATCAAAATGATTCATATGTTTTAATGGTGCCAGATTCATCCAATATTAGAATACATTTATCTGGAAACTAAAATTGAAAGGTTTGCTGCACAAAGGACGTAGCTCCAATTAAGAAAGTTTGGAGTTACTTGTATTATCATTTTGTAAAATAGAAACTTGTTTGTTTGGTGCCAGAAAGATACAGCTCCAATCATTAGTTCTTGTATTAACTCAAGGTATGGAGCTGTTTGTCTCGTTTATTTGAATATAGAGATAGCTCCTGGTACTACCACTGGTTTTCTGCAAATTTGAATAATTGGAGTTACCTTTTTTTTGCAGCAAACCCTTCAATTCCTTTTTTTAAAAAATGACTGCATCATAATTCATCCTAAATTTGAAGGAAATCAGATTATGTGCCCGATTAAATAAATTTCGATATAACACATTTAATATTATATGGTGAGGCTGAAACATAATCTTGCTCTGCTCAACTAATGATCACTTTTAAAAAACAAAGTATAATCTACCATATTAAGTGAATTAATATTAACAAACTATTAAAATTCATATGAACTAATTGTTTATCATTGAAATAAAGAAAAGGATATCCCAAATATGGGGTTGGGATTTTCCTTCATGTAAATGCGGGTTAAGTGAAGTTGCCTTATAAGTTAACAATAGTAGGATTTTCTAATCCTTTCAATCATCTTTATTTCAAAACCAAAAGTAAAAATAGAACTAAAATATTTCTACATAATTTTGCCCATCATATTTGTAAAACTAGTAAAATTGCATTATAATCTATTGAAGTTGTACTAGTTCCTGATCATCCACCCACATTGTAGCATTATTACAGTGACCCTGGTCTTACATTAAGTCTACATTTAAGTCTTTCATTT
>JAPMOQ010001579.1:1432686-1480908 GCA_026543055.1 Argiope trifasciata
ATATATATATATATTCTATCTAAATGAACAACACAAATATAACAAACATTATAAAGATAGTAAGAAAATAAAGAAAAGAAATCACTCACCAACAGTTTGGCAGGTTGTAATTAGTCTACTATTAGAAATAACTCCAAATTCCTATGAATCAGAAACGATAATTATTTTTATATATATAAAAAAAGGGTTTTATAAATGTATAAAATCAACTCATAAGAGAAGAGGAAAATTTAAAAAATAAGCCTAAATCAATTAAATAATTTTACCATGGTAGAAATAAACGTATGATAAACTTTTTAACAAGCAGAAGTTTATATGCAGGAAAATCTATTTTGGTTCCGTTTGACAATCTGAGAATGAGGTTAAAATATCAAACTCCTTTAAAAAAACTGATTCAGTCAAATTAGAATTTTATTCAAGTTTGTTTCCAAGAAACTGTAAATGAGAATCTTCCCTCCTGCTGTGCTTTAATGACAGACTGGATGCATGTACACAAATGTATATTATGCTAAAGATTGAGTAAAGGGGAATATTTATATTCCCTCCACAGAAGTTACAATCCTTTTCAATCTTTTGAGTAACAAATGATTTCCATAAGGAAAAAAGTTTAATAGTTTAAATGCAATCCAGTTATATTAATTTTTAATATTTATTGGGAACTCAGCCTATCTTTAGAAAGGACACTTTCCACAGAGCAAAATAATAGCATGGCAGCATCATCTAGTGAATATGGAAGAGTAGGACAACATATCTCAGTGAGATGATAATAAATTTCTTTCATCTATCAATATGTGGATAATCATTGTGTGTTAAAAAACAATTTTGCCATGTCTTCTGACATATTTTGGACTTTGCTTCTTCAATGCTCCATTCAAATTCGTCAATTGTTGCTTATATCATTCATCTTATAGTTTGAATAGGTTGCAACAGTTCAAAAGAAACTGTCACTCTTTGCCATGTGTTTTGAAATCATTCATTTTAAATAATCAAAACCACTCCTTGTGAGTTGTATTTGATGGGCCAGGTTCAGCATAAATATTAATAGCAATCTATTCATTTCTACTGGTTATCTTTGTAATGAAATAATTTAATTTCTTACGGATGCTGTAGGCAAGAAATTAAATTATTTACTATTTTTTGTCAAACTTTTTAAACCTAACTTTCTTGATATATCTTCAGATAAGCGATACTATTAACACAGACCATTTAAAAAAGATTGCAGTCATATTTATAGATCCTAAACTAGAAATATAAAATATTCCTGATTGTAAAATGGCACAGGCCTGGAACCAAAAAGCTGACGTTTATTAAAAAAAATGAAGTATATACACCAAGCAGTAAAATATGATTTCAAGAATGATAAAATTAGATGGTGTGAAAAAAAATGGAGAAAGAAAAAAACATGTGAAACACACACAAAATGCATTTTTGAGGAAATTGTCAAGTTAGTTAATAAGACATAACCAAAATTATTAAGGATATTTTTAGAATGAAAACATCATCTCATGCAATCTTGAACAAGATAAAAAAATTTCTTATAAATAAATTTTAAATAACTAGAGAGCAACAATTTTTTGTTTGTTTGCTAAACAAGTATGTTACATTAACATGAACAGGGGAAAAAACAAACACAATGCATTGAAGTTTTGATAAACTATTAATGTATACTATACTATAGTATAACTGTTTATTAGGATATCTTAGACCATACATTCATTAAAAAAATAATTACATAAACTGCTTTTAATAGGAACTAAAGGTAAATGCAAACAGATTTTAAATACAATATGCTGTCTCATATTTCTTTACATACAGAAGTTGCAATAAAATATCGATTAAAAAAATTAATATATATTATTTTAAAAAATCAGGAATTCTATTGTATTTGTAAGTTAAATAAAAATTCTACTTATGTTCACACACACAAAGAAAAAGACATTTCAAAATTGTTCTTCTCTCCAAAGTTTTAATAATTTCCTTTCATTAAATAATTAAATTATATTACAAGTCCATATAATTAATAAATGTCTTTCTATGATGCTGTTTTATGACACTCCAACTTTTAACCTAATTGCACTTCTAAGTGAGCCTCATTCAACAAACTTTTTCTATAATTTATTTATGTATTTTTTAACTAAAAATACTATATCAGATATCTTACATTTTTAATCAAACTACAGAAAGAATCTTAACCCCTTAAATTTTGTTCTAGAATGTGGTTCATGCATCAAAATATTATATTTTTTAATGTTATAACTAAATTATACATTGGCAATAAAAAAAATTAAAAAAAGAAAGAAAGCATAATAAAACATCTCAAATAATCTATAGAAACTAAATTGAATAAGTACAACAGTGAATTTCCATAACAAAAGATGTCGTCTAATTAAATAGTAAAGAAAAGAATAGTCATGGGATTAAAGATCTCAGATTAAGCAATGTCATACAAAATTGTTTGGCCTATTGAATAAAATCAGAATTTTAATTAGTATCATAGATATGATAGTTGTTAATTTATATGAATGGTAATTAGAGAGATAACAACCATTGTTGTTGTACATATTATTATGTTCATTTTCTTCAAATTCAAAATGGCATGAGAAGCAGAATACAAATGTCATAAGAACATCATGAAAACAATCATAATAATACTCGTATTCATCAAATTTTAGATTAAAAAGCAAATGAAGTTTCTAAAGTTATAAAAGGAATATGAATATGCAAATTTAAATTGATAATATAAAAATGATATATATTTAACACATTCAATGACATGGTTGATACCTGTAATTCAGACCACTATATAAAAAAATGCTTATTTTATTTATTTATTTTAATTATAGTAAAGAAAAATATCTAATTACATAACATTATGAATCACATGTGATTCAAGTGCTCAGTAACATTTTAAATAAAGGAGATATAAATTAAATATATTCTTGCCGTATTCAAGTCAAACTTTACATTTACTAAGAACTTTTAAAGTTACAAAAATGTAAATGACATAGCAGTCAATGTAATAACTGCAGTGAATTTCAAAATTTTTAAAAATATATATACAAGAAAGATAAACAGTAAAGTAATTAGTAATTTAAAATAATAAATATGCAAACTTACTTCTACTTTTGAGGCTAAAAATATGCAGGTTGGAGCCATTAAAAGAGGATCTATACATCTTAGACTATTTCTAAATATCATGGGAG
The DNA here is from genome assembly GCA_026543055.1 of Argiope trifasciata. Taxonomy (NCBI): domain Eukaryota; kingdom Metazoa; phylum Arthropoda; class Arachnida; order Araneae; family Araneidae; genus Argiope; species Argiope trifasciata. Next base: position 1,435,890 of record JAPMOQ010001579.1, read on the forward strand.
GAAAAGAATAAGTTAATATATAAAAGCTGAAATATATTTAAAAAACAAAACACAGATATGAAGATGAGAAAGAAACAAAGAAAAAGAATGAACTAGAGTAGCAAATGATTTATGGATGGAAACATTATATAGGAATAAAATCTGTTTTTACAATAAAAACCCCATTTTTAAAGTGATTCTTATAAAACTTTTACACTGATAAAGCATTAGCTTATATCTAAATACTTATTCAAGTTTTAGATATTGTGTGTATACATACATATAAAATACTTTCAATTTCAGTTTGTACTCACTTTGCTTTAATTCAAACGTGTGACTAGGAATATTCCACTAAGGGTGATCTATCTAATAATAGTGATCTATCTAAAATAGTTGAATCAACTCAATGTATTACAATTTGGAGATCTCCAAGTTTTCATTCTATATTCTTAGTTTTACCTACTTTTTTGTTTTAGAACATTTCCCTTCCCAGCGAAGAATGTCAGAGAAAATTCTTATTTAATAAAAACTTCAAAAGATTGCAACATTTAGTCTATCAATAAACAATTTATATAAGGCAAAAAAATCTTTCTAAAAAGAAAAAAGAAAAAGTATAAACACTGAGAATGAATCTATATTATAAGGAAACCACTGTTCTAGAAGTAGAACAAAAAACCCTTTATACCACAGCTATATTGCAAAACTAATGGCATTCTATTCAGAGATGGACCCATTTTCCCATTTTCATTTCCATCTAAATAGGCAGGCCATAACTTCTTTCCAATCTCTATATCATGAGGCAGAGATTTTCTTAAATTATTGAAGAAATTTTGATTGAATGAAGAAAAAAAATGTATATGTTTTAATATATTCAATTGTTATTCCTTCATGGAAGGAGTAGATTTGCTTATTTTGTGTTATTGATTTTTACCAGAGAAAGAAGGAAACCCAGATGTCCTATTGAAGCAAATTCCTTTGAGTAAGAATTACAGTGGTTTTCTAGTTTGAATCATTGGCAATAAAGTAAGACTAACTAATAGGCAATTAAGGTTGTCTTCCTTTCTTTAAGATTTATGAAGTTAGAATAATTCTCATCAGAGAAAGAAAATCAGCCAGCAATAACTGAGATTCTGGAAATAAGTTATGATGTAGGTAGATAAAAATGAATTTTGGTGAAATTTGAAAGTCCTCAATTAGTGCTTTAATGGCAAATTTTAAATTGGATTCTGCAAATTAGCAGTCACCAAATTTTTTTTTCTTCTTATATTTAACACATGTTTTTCTGCTGTTTTTAAACATTTGGGTATCAAAATTTAAAGTAATTTCCATTAAGACTTAATATCAGATATATGAAAATTAAATTTTATAATTTGTCTCAGTCAAAGTTGAGATTCATTCTTATTGTATAATTTCATTTACGACAATTTCTCATTGCTTTATATTTTACTTTTCTGCAGCAATTTTCAAATTGCATCTAGAAACAATATTTTATTATAACACAGAAACATAGCCAGTACAAACACAACTGCAATGCATTCACCAACAAGTTTCAATTTACTAACATACAGCTGAATTTTTTTATAAAAATAATTATGTTAAAATTCAAATTCTTAGTGTAATTAATGAAAATAACAAGTACAATGAAGTGAACTGATAATATTCTTAAATTCGTATGGATGAAAGGTTAGATTTAAAAAAATCTTAAATTTCAGCTCCTTTCTCAAGGAATCTCCATAAGATCAACAAATATGAAAATATTCATCGACATAAAACATAACCAATTTTGAGGATGGTTACTAAATCAAAGACAGTTCCTGCTAAGTCATCCAGATGTGATTTAAATCATGTGTTTGATAGAATGTACAATAGCCACCACAGTAATATTCAGTGTTATTACTCTCACCTACTGTAGCTTACACAAAAATTGAATTCAAATGTTAATTAATTTATCATAAAACTCCCAAACTTCAAATCTAGAAGCATGCAGCTAGGAAATATACCAATTGTGAGTATATTTTGCTACTGTTCTTACCTGTTTATTATTTATTGTCAGATATGATCTTATAAAAATATTTAAGTTTCACATAACGAAATAAATTTTTTTGAAAGTACGTTTAGAAGTGTACGTTTAGTGCATTTAGCAATACATTTTCACATGTTTTGTTTTTTACCTCCAATTTAATCAAATAACAAAATTAAAATCTTAAATAATTATATTGTATAATAATAGTTTAAAAGTCAAGAAAGCCAATATTTGTGTGTAACAAACTGATCAGAATGGCAGTTAATAGATATTCACTGAACTCATTCAAAAAGTCTCTCTCTCTCTCTATATATATATATTTATATAATCTAAGCCATTTTCAAATGGCTTTAATTTGTAATACTACTGTATAAGCAAACCGATTTCAAAATTATATCACTCAAAGAAACAATATTTATAGTTATCCTAATAGGCCATCTATACTCTGTAATAATAATAATAATAATAACAGAATTCATTAAAGGCACTTCAATTATAATAAAATTTCTAATCTGTCTAAGAAAAAAAAATCTTCACAAGCAAGTAAATTTCAATATATTTTTCAATAAAATAACAGATGACACACTTATAAAGAATGTCCCAAAATAAGAAAATAGGAATTTATTTCTTTAAATCCTGCACATACACACATATTTCCAATTATAAAACTTCATTAAATAAAATAGACAAATGTATGAAAATATTTTAAATTCTGAGCAGACTAATAATAATCACTTTTCTACTTTTCCCAGCATAAAAATAGCAGCTACGTGGTCACAAATACTTTCCCATTATAATATGAAAGACCAACTTGTAATTTGTAGCTTTCAAGGAAATTTTATATTTAATTGGTATTATTTAGAGAAGGAAAGAAGTCTCTAACAATTCATTATAAAATTTAAAATTAATATAATATTTAGAGGGAAATGATGGATTAAAAAAATTAAGTTACTCCTGCCTCTCTATTAAGGACCTATTTCACTAATTTCATTATTTTCACTTTTTTAATCATTTTTCGAAAAACATTAAAAAAATTTTAGATTTTTTTTTCTTCTTTTTTTAGTGTAGAAAATTAAAATTACCTAAATTTGAAAAAGGAATAAAAAATTTTAGGAAACTGAATTTGAAACATTTTTTAATCCTCCAGATTTAAAACAGAGTAGCTAATAATTGGTCTTTTTGAAGACAGGGAATTTATATTTTATAGTAACAACTGTCACTCTAGAATATTTTTCTAGAGCTGGCAGCAACTAGATCATAAGCTAGTCTTTGTGCCAACTCATTGCAAATGTGGAATAATTTTTCAAAGAAATGAAAAGCAATTTAAATACATAAATTTGCCTTTTAGCATCCTTGTAAATTTCATAGAAGGCTAAAACTTGCACATGTATAAATATAAGTATGAAAAATATTTTATTGATTGATCAGTTTACACTACTGGTATTCTAATTTTAATTTATTTTATTATAGCTTTCAAAGGATTAAAAGCATATTCATACAATTGCCTATATTGTTTGATAAAGTTTTGAAACAAGAAATATAAGTTTATGAACAATAATCAAAGAAATAAATGCTTCTTTCATTTTTTTTTCAAGACATCTTATTTATATTACATTCAGTTACCTCTTAAATATTTCAAATTCAAAGAATTTTCATTTTTAATACATTTCCAGCATGATTAAAAGACACTCAAAATCCAAGCAATGCATTTGATAATCATTAATTAATCTGGTCAATACCCAAGAAACACTCTTATTTTATATTACAAAATGCACTAGCTCCACAAATTAATTCATTGTTTTTGTGAGAAGATACCTAATTGAATTAAATTAGCAATAAATATTTATAATCCTATTGAAAAAAAAATCATATGCAAAATTGATTCAAAACTCTTAAAATGCATGAAACATAGTAGCATATTGTGTTTACAATACTGTAATAGTTAATAAAAATTCCATATATTTTATTTCTTTTAAAATGAAGTTTTAATAACAACTGTTGAAATGGCATTTCTCTAGGTATTGCTACCTTCTACAAGGGCATGATAATGATGATCAATCAGAGTAAGATATATAAACAATAATAAATATACATATTTATTTTCAGGTAACATTCTGAATTTGAAGAATTTTATTAAAATTATTTATAACACATTTTTATACAAGAAAATAGACCAGACATAAAGAAACTTACCTAACAAAAAATCTCTTAAAATACACTGTGGCTGTTGCAATAACTTGTTGCTTTACTTTTAATTGTTCTCCTAAGGCTTGAATAACTAAAAAAAAAAAAAAAAAAATTATAAATATGATACTTAATTTTATTCTATCATTAGTTGGTCAAAATTTTGTTATATCTATATAAAAACAATAAATTAATGGAAATAAATTTGCAATTTGGTTTGGAAGATGGGAGTCAGTTGTTTAAGTTGCTCATTAAAAAAATGTTGACAGAAAATATTTAATAATTTTAAGTTTCTTTGAAATGATGCTATGATACAATTTATTTATATAAGATACAATACAGTCAGAATAGAGCTGGGAGACACATTTTGTTCCATGACAGTGGCATACACTACAGAATTGTTTTAAAAATCTCCCCAGTGAATGATAGATATTATACGTATATTGAATCGGACATCCGAAACAAGCACTACCAAAAGGTCAGAAATAATTAGTCCAAATCTAGAGATTTAATCCAAAATTAATGATTTTTGTTAAAAACATCATACAAAATTTACTAATGAAACATGTTCAGAATTCAAATAGGAGGATCCAACAAATGGAACTATTATATTAATACATAAATTAAATGTAAAAGGTACATGAGGAAAATAAAATCCATCAGAATTATGGAAAACCAGGGTTGGTTAACAGACATAGCAATGGTACAGTGTTGAAACATCATTATCACATCATTCCACAAGATGTTCCTGCATGCATGCAAAAAACATTAAAATAAAGCATTGTAATATTTCATAGATATCTGTGTCAGAAATCTATAATGCTTCACAAAGAATTCTCATAATTTTCAGAAATTTCTGCAAAAGCTACCATATTGTTACAATAGCCTTGTGACACTTTGTATGCTTTAAACCTAATCTTAATTTGAAATTAGAAGCTCTCAGTCTCTTTGAAATGTTAAATAGCTTTCCATACAGCAATTCAAAGCATCTGTAATAAAATAAAAATATGCCAGCAACGTTTTATTTATAAAAGAATTTTAATAATAAAGTATGGCCAAGTAAATCCTAATGTAATCACCAAATGCTTCTTTAAAATTTTTTAACATGCTTTTATTAAAATTGAAATAATTTACAAAAAGTCTCTAGCTAATGGTATTTCATGATTTATGACAGATGACGAAAATTTACATTACAAAATAATCAATGAATTGTGTTTAACTACAGATATGTTTCACTACTACTATAATATATTTAACTACAAATTTTTCTATTGACATTTATCTCATTACTAGCTGCCTTTAGCAACCAGCTGGTTTGCCATGTGTAATAGATTCTAAAAGATTCAATTAAATTCTTATGTACCTTGCTCTCTTTATAACATATCAGCCAATTATATTTAAACTTCAAACTTTGATAGTCACGTAACTCGTATTATTACAGAAGCCACACAATTATTTGTTCATTGAACTATATATCTCTCTGATTTGCAATCAGCTGTTGTGGAATTATGTGGAAAATTTCACATCTTATATTTATTCCATAATACAATACTACCATTTCAACATGTGCTGAATATTACATTGTCCTTGGTTTAATTTGCAGTAAGAGTTAATTTAATCATTTCATTTCAGTTTTTGACAAAGTAATGGAAAAGCACTGGCACACTCTTAACATGCTCTTGCAGGTTACATTCTACTTTCATTTTGTGAGATATTAATTGTTGTAATATATAGTTAAAGTTTTTTTTTCCCTTTCAAATTTCATTAATAATAGAAACTTTAAGTATAGGTTAAAAATTGTTAGGAATGGGGAAAAAAATCATTTTTAAGAGGATTTAAAAAACAGTTTTTGCTGTAATATTTTCAGAAGTTATCGCAGAAAAATCTCACACGCACGCACACACACATTCATATACGAAAACACACATTTGATTATCAGCCTTGGAGTAATTCCATGCATTGATTGGCCTGAAATTGATATATTTTTTCAAGGTGGTGGACAAAAAGATATAAAAGAGCACTTTTTATTAATATTTCTTTTTTTTAAATAAATCAGTCAGTTTTAATGATCTATTTAGAAGATTGATTGATGTAATAACTTTTGCTAAAAATATTAGTAAAAATATTTTGTAAAATATAGCTCATAGAGCAAAATATGAAAAAATCTAAAACTCATTATTCATCATTGTATTGTTTGTCTCAAGCTACATAAAATGTATTTATTTACTTCATTTAGATCAAGTTAACAGTACTAAACAATACGTATGCCTATTACTAATAATTTACAAATTAACCATTTGGCCCGAATTTGGCGCAAATTTCAATCACATGCTGAAAGTTATATTTTTTAATATTTAATTTGCAATAATAGTTTATTTTTTTAATTTCAACTTTTTCCCATTACTTTTTTATCATTTTTTGTTTGTTGTAAAATTTTATTGTTTTGTCCAAAATATATTGTTGAAAAATATGGTTTAAATTTCTCTTTAAAAATTTATTAAAAATAGACATTTAAGTTATATGTTAAAATATTGGTAACAGTGGAGATCCAATTTTTGTATTTTTAACTTGATGTAAAAATCATGTTTATGCAATAACATTTTTTGGAAATTATAGCAGAAAAACGCCAAAATTTCACTTAATTTTTAATTAATTCAAATTTTAATTAAAAATCGCTCTGAGGTGTACATTCCCAGCTCACAAAGTATATATGTGCCAAATTTGGTAGCTGTAGATCCAATGGTTTGGCCTGTAGAGTGCCAACACACACACACATTGAGCTTTATTATAAGTATAGATTATTAATTATGGAATATTTCTCTCTCTTTATATTATTGTTTTTATTTCTGCTGTTTTATGAAATAAATACTATAAATTTCAACTTTCATAAAATCAAGTAAGCTCTTTAAAAAATTCTGGAAAAGGGATGCCTTAATAATAATAATAAAGCCATACATAAATTCTGAACACTTTTTTAAAATATAATTTTATCAATAAATAAAATAATTAAACTCTGCTATTTCAAGAATTGAAAAAGGAAAATTTTTTAACAAAATTTGTGCCACCAAGATTTATTCAGCAAAATTAATCCCAAAATGACTTATATGAACCGAAATTATATAAACTTTCAGCAATTGTAAAGAATAGCAAAATGTAGCAAATTTAAAACAGACTAGAAATTGTTAAGTGTGAAAACAGCATCAGCAATATTACAGAAACATAAAATGAACCTATATATATATTCTTTCTATGTACTATCCCTAGATTATTCTAGATACATTCTAAGTATATATTATTTGTCTCCAGAAATGTTTATTTTTCAGAAAAAAAAATGATTTATAGTTGTGATTATATTTAGCTTTCATACGTAATTAATCTCAGTTGATTATAAGTCCACTCGGTTTTTCCTTTTGGAATGTTGCTGTAACTTTTCTGTTTTATTTCTCTATTTATAATGGGATAAAAATTTTGCATTCTGTCACTAAAAAACACAGGGTGCATAATGAGAAACTGCTACAAAAATTAAATACTTTTAAGCTCTTTCGAAACACTTTAGGCAAAAAAATTAAGCACCTTTATACATCTAGGCATATGTAAAACTGCATATTTTCTAATCATCAGTTATTTTTTGTTTTATAGTTTATAGTTTTTTTTTTTGTAGTTTTGCCCAGTTTTTAGTGAATTTTTTTTTAATGTGCATTTTTTAAATTTTAATATTTTTTTTTCTGTATTTTCACAATACATATGTTTTTTTAGTTTTGACAAAAACAAAAAAGGATAATATAAAAATGAAAAAGTATCATTCCCCAAAATTTAAGTCAACTTTTAGAATATTAACAATCAAGATCTTTGATATTTTAAAATAATTTTTAAACAAAGCACCAGCTTATTTAGACTGATATATCATTTCCAAAATTGTTGTCACTGATGTAGAAGCACATCATGACCAAAAGTTTGTATTTGATTTTCATAAGTACAACAACAAATAATAGATAGGGCCAATTTTCAACCTTTTCCACATTATGAAGCACTAATACTATAAAATATTTTTTTAATGAATAGGTTTATAGGTCTCTCTATTTTAAGAGCTGAAGAACAATTTGAGAAATTATATTTCCAAATTTGAACAAAAATTATGTACTGATTTTTTATTATTATTTATGAGGACTTTTTTTATAAGAAAATTTTTTAATCAAAGATTAGGATTTAATGAAATAGCTTTTAAAGATATAAAATAGCATTAAAATGTATGTAAGTGCAAGTATAAAAATCAAAATAATTCACCAAAAAATGGACTTTGAAACCGAAAAAAAAACTGTACAATAAAATCCCTTTCGTATTCGTTCAAAGGATCGCATAAAACAATATATTAAGAGAAATGGTGATTGAATATGCTAAGTTCTTCATGGCAATAAGAATAAAAACGGCTAGATAACATTTATCTCATTTACACACTATATTTTATGAATGTTTTTTGAACAGTTTCTCTCATCTTTGAAGTATCTATTTCTTTTTTACACCACATTATTTTTCGTTGTTCGAAGCTAATCTGCACAGTCTTCAAGTAAACATCAAGAGTTAAACAAGAAGTTACCAGGCATAATTACAATAAATTATTAATTATTTAGAACATTACATGTAAATGAAGTCCAAATGTCTTTTGAGTTGCTACTAGTTCAGCATATTTCGTTCTTTTGGAATAACCATTTCAATATGATGTCCAATGTTTGAGAAATGAGCAAAAAAATTTCATTAACCATTATCTTAACATGGATTAAAACTCCTGTATCCTTTCACTGGTTTCTTACTTTTTGTCAGTTTTCTTTTTTGATACACAAAGTAAAAATATATTTACAACTGTTATCATTTTAACGCATTCATTGAATGAGGAAACAAATGGGAATTATGTAGAAACAAAACTAAAAGTTTTCTTTGCACTTCCGAGAAAACTAAACACTTTTAAAGACTTTTCTTCCAAAATTAAGTACTTTTAAGGTACTGAAAAACGGTTTTCAAATTTAAGCACTTTTTATGACACTACACACCCTGGAGTTATTTCAATCTCAAACAGCTAATAAAATCTAATAAACTCATATATAAATTGAATGCTTCACTTGCCAAATCAATTAACTCCATTTTTGGAATTTTATTAAATTTTAATATCAAAGCACTTCATTAGCTCCTAACTGTATATGTTAAAAAAAAAAATTCTCCAATAATAAGTATTAACACCACTAAATGACAAAATCGTTTTAGCCATTGAGTAATAAATAATTTATGTCAGAAGCTAATCTGATTAATTCCATACTATAATATATTTATATCATAATAAAAATCTATTTAACCAGTTGCACTATTTTTCCTCGCCTATGGAATTATTCCCCAGTTACTTGCCTAATGATTCACAATTTGCTATCAACGAATCTCAAGCAAAAAAAGTTCAGAGTATCTTTTCGCCAGATGATTGGTATGATATAATAAAAACATGTAAAAAGAAAGCACTGTTTCATATGGTTCAAATGACGCCTCAGGACTTCTTCTATCAATAATAAAAGTAATAATTCTAATAATAATAATAATTCTATCTAATTTTTTATCAACAGTATAAAGGTATCATTTACAGGGGTGTCAGTAAATTGGCTCAAGATGTACTGGATAAAATTAGAAAAGTCGAAACTCCATCTGATACAGTTTAAGTATGACTTCAATGAAGATTCCGAATTTAATGCCATAAATATACGAAAAAGTGTAGCAGGTAGACCACTGAAAAATGTGATCCAGCCTTTGTTGCATCCAACAGGTAGAACAGTGACAAGAGGAAATATATGATGGACTTGTTGAAATTTATTCCTCCTATTAAAAACGAGTATTATAAAATTTTAAGGACAAATCGACAGGATGGGAGCTCAAATACAGCTAACGAAGATTACATCATTTATAATGATAACACAATTTAAATAAAGTAATAATACTTGTAATATTATATACGAGTAACAGAATAGTTATCATTCATTTGTGCTAAACTCTTTAATAAAACATAAGTTTATATAATGACATTTTTCAGTAATAAAAGAATAATTCAAAGACCGAATTAGAATCAATAATTTACTTCCACTTTCCAAATTGATTAACTCCCCCAGTCACGAAAAAATTGTAGTAATAATTACAATTACACCAAGTATATTCCATCTTATACTTTCGATATGTCATCAAATCAAATAGGCGTTTGCAATAATATTGCCTACATCGTATTTTCAAATTTTTAATTTGAAAAGAATTTTAAAAAACAACATATAATATTTAATCATTTTTCTCAACTTCTTGTTTTATGGAGTTAATCGATTTGGCAATTGAAGTATCCAATTATCATTAAAGTTTGAGAGTCATTAATATGCAGATTACCTAGCTAATTTGTAGGTTAACTAATTTGTTTAGTTAAAGTACAGAATCGAGAGTTTTCAGCATTTTAACTAGATATTGTGCACATTAGCATCTTAAACATCATTTTTATAGGAAGTTTCTCACATTTCCTTAATCTACAGCCTCCCCTCCCATTCACTTTAAATTTGGTTTCTTTAGTGTCTGGTTATCACAGGTTAATATTATTTCTCATGATTTGCATTGGTTGCTAGAGCGCAGCACAGCTAATTCTGTTTTCAAATTTGTTAGTGCTCAAATTTTTGCTTTTTTTCTTTCTTTCTTTTTTTTTAAAGTAGAAAATTAAGCTCCAAGTACTCATGCAAGCAATAAATTAGCAAGTAAATTGAAGAAAAGCTTTCTTGCAGATAAATAAATAATATTATGTCAATTTCCTTACTTGCAATAAACACTTTAAACCATATGATTCTTTGCATTGGAGTTTTTCATATAACATTTAATTTTACATAACATTAATTTAAGATTACAGAAAATATTGCTATTGCTCTAGCAAAGATGTAATGTTCACTTTAGCGACTGACAAGAAGATAATGTACAGATTATTGTCTATTTGGAGGTAAAGTGTAGATTACCCAGGTAATTTGCAGATTATATAATTTGAAAAATGAAACCATTTCCCACACTTTAATAGAATACCGTATTTAAAGTGCAGATTAGCAAGCTAATCTGCACATTACATTATTTCTGCACTTTAGTGATAATATATATTTATATAAAAAAAAGAAAAGCTTTTTTATCCCCATGCAAGATTTCTTCTTAGTTCCTTGCCTTATACTAAATACTATCTTCCTTAAATTTTATTATCTATAAAGTTAATAATCCTTTCTCATGAAAACAAATCATAATATGCTTTAATTGCATTGTGTTGGATCTATGCGTCTTTAATAGAAGCATTGTGCAAAAGAGTTGATAAAATTATTATCTTAAACATTGGCTATTTTATTCTGTACTAGCCACCTTTGGCGACCAGTTGGTTCGCCATGAGTAATGCGTTCTAATATTTTCAATTAAATCATATATTCATTAGCCTTGAAGTAATTACGGGCATTGATTGGCCAGAAATTAATATTTCTTTAAGATGATGGACGGAAAGTTCTAAAAGAAAACGTTTTCCTAATAATATTCTTTAATTTTATAAATCAGTCAGTTTTAATTATCGATTATGCTTCCAAAATATTAAAAATGGTTTTTTTGGTGATGTTGCCAAAATATTAAATATGTTTTTTTAAAGAAAGCGAAAAAGGGAAAAAAATTATTGAATTAATGATACAGATATTGCAAACGATTATAGAAATATGCCATTAAATCGGGATTTCATTGCATATCTTGTCTAAATTCAATTAGGTTTACCGTAAACAAATATTTGCTGAAATAATTATTTAGATATTGCAAACGATTATAGAAACCTTTGCTTTGCTTTATTTTTTTTAGAAAATATCACATTTTATATTTCTTTTATTTTATCCAGTCACGTGCTAAAAGTTGCATTTCTTTAGATTTATTTTGCAATGATATATATATATATATTTGAACTTCCGTCATTATTTCCTTTTATTTTATCCAGTCACGTGCTAAAAAAAACATGGTTAAAATATTTCTTTAAAAATTCGTTAAAAATAGAAGCTTGAGTTGTACATTAAAACATTGATACCATTAGAAAGCAAATTTTTTAATCTTTAAATTGATGTAAAAATCATGTTCGTGCGATAATATTTTTGGAAGTTATAGCGGAAAAACGTCGAAATTTCGCTTAAATTTTAATTAATTCAAATTCTAATAAAAAATTCGAAAAAGGGCTCCAAAGCGCACAATCTCGACCTCCAAGGTATACATGTACCAAATTTGGTAGCTGTAGGTCCAATGGTCTGGCCTGTGGAGCGCCAACACACACACATTGAGTTTTATTATAAGTATCGATAATAGGATTGGCAGTAAGTACAATAATAATAGCAATCACTGATAATCTTCTTCAACTTACTGATGATCAGCTATACTAACCAGATAATTTTTTTACTGAATAAAAGCTATGAATATTCAGAGCCCTATATTACAACAATCATGTATTTGTGACTACAATTTCTTGCATGAAATTCTTTTTTTTTCTCCCCTTCTTCTCATCCCCTTACCAAACTTGAAAATCAATATTTATTAGCAATATTTAAGATTAATAACAAAATAATATCTGAAACACTTACAATTAGCAAAAAAGATCATAACTTTTTGGTATTCTTCTTCAGGAAATATTTGAAGATCTTGATGTCTTTCTCGAAGTAAATCTTGCCGATCTAGGAGCCATTGTTGGCTAAATAAGAAAGAAAAAGATGCATTAATAATGAAAAACATACTTTTAATCATTGTATCATTAACATGATTAATAATAATCATTAACAAAAATATGATGCTTTTTTTAATTTAGCAAAAACCTTAAAGATGATTGTTAATTTTTAACTTTAACCATAAGTTAAAAATTAACAATCATTGTAAAATCAAATTAATGTTTAATTAATCAATCAAATTAACAATCATACTTTTTAACATTATATTATCATTAAGAAAAATATTATACTTTTTTTAATATAAGTACATAAAATAATTTTTAAAAAAGGATTAAACTTTGAACTTTCAATAATTTACATATCATACTAAAAAAAAATATGTAGAAATAAAGACAAGATGCTTTTAAATAAAACATGAAAATGTGGGAAACTGGATTCATTAAGAAAAATAAATAAAATTAATTAATAAAATTAATCTAATAAAAATAATCATTTTTTGAAACTTTTAGGTCAGGATCAATATGCTGTCATAAGTTTTCCCTTAAAAGGATATTTAATTTTTTAGGATTAGCAATATTTTATCATTAACCAATAAACTACATTAAAAAAATTAATCTAACCTGTTCTTTAGAACAATTAAGAAATTAGTAATAATTCTTTGAATATAAAATACTATGGTATATAACAAATTAATATGGAATAAATAAACTAAATCTAATTAAATAAAATAAACTGATATGAAATTCATGAATAATTTATATTTATAATTAAAATTCTATCCCATTATACACATAAAAAATAGACAATAGAACATGCTTTGTAATTTCAAATTTTGTTCTATGAACCACTTATGGTAATAGAATATGGTATAATTGGTACAAAGAGGAAAATAATAGTTCAACATTAAGAAACAAAATTGAAAATTTCAAAGATTTTGTAAATAAAGAAATATATTTTTGATAATATAAAAAGAGAGTGAAAAATATACTGCTGCTAACAGTAACAACAATGAATTGCACTTTATTTTTAAGTGTAATTAGTAAAATTTATAGATGTTCAAAGGAACTTAAATTTAAGAAAAATGTATGATAGCTCTATATATTTGGCTAAGAAGTTTGTTGACAACTAGGTAGACATATCAAAACTAAGTTCAAATCAATCCAATGCCTTTGAATAATATACAAAATAGAATTATTAAGAAAAATAATTTTTTTAAAAAAATACTTACTCCTCTTGACATTAAATAAATAACACAATTGCAAATAATTTATTGAATATATATAGCTAAGAAATTCTTAAATTTTCTGTCACTCACAGCTAGAAATAAGGATGATTGGCACCTGTGCAAAACTAAATTTTGTTTACTTTGCTTATAATGTATAATTTTAGAAAGTGGCAAGTAAACACTAATATTGTGTCCTAATACTGGTACCTAGGATTAATATATCTTTCTGTTGCTAAGCTACTACTTGAAGTATTTTTTTAGCAAATATAATTTTTGCATTTCCAATTTTCAGCTTAAAAACTTTGCTGCCATCAGAGTATTTAAAAGTAAATGAAAATAGAAAATTATTAATGATAAAGTTATTTTACTTTTTAATTCTGAAGAATGAGAAAAAGCAAAGTAATAGTTTTCAGGATTCTCAACATATTTCAACATTATCTAAGATAGGATTACAACTCATAATTTTAAAGAAGGTATTTTATTAATCACTCGTATAAAATATAAAATAATGGAAAAAATACGGAATAAACATGCTTGCATTTAACAAACTTGTATAACAAAGAAAAAAAATTAAATTATAATTTATAAAAGTACATTGAGATTATAAAATTCTTTTTTTAACATATAAAGCCTAAATGGTATGTTTTTCTTAGCCAGATGATGTGAGAAATCGCTAAACCATGTAGAATTCTGCCAAATTACTTACAACCTTCTTCAATGTTTCACTTGGCAACTTGGCTCGCATTTGGTTTACATTGGCAACATTTGAAAGCAGGTAATGGAAAAATATTGCCTAAATTAATCTTAATTTTTAAATAAAAAGATTCAGAGATAAAAGACTTATACAAACAATTGATGAAAATGCAAGTTTTATTTCTTAATGAAACATTACTAGATGCCCTTTTACACAGAATTTCATTAAAAATTCTGGGCTTATACAAGTATTAAGTTTTATGTGCATGTCTTCAAATTAAAGAAGAGGAAAACTATTTCTCTTAATTTCTCAAGTTTCTACACTTTAAATTATCAGAAATACCTTCATACTTTACTTCTCACATATATTAATAATATTATAAAAAAATAAGAAGCAATTTGTGGGCCTTTGTTATGTGTTCATGCGAGTGTAGCTTAACGCCTAACTTGGTGTTCTTAAAATAACGGTAACCTTATTTACCCACCCTTCTGATTGAGTTTTTCAAAGAGTCTTTTAGAATGCTGATTCGTATTGGCTCCAGCTACCTGCAGAAGCTGTAAACAAGTTTCAGTAGTAAAGCATAACAAAATCCACCACAATGCAATACCACAATCAGCCATGTATTTTATGAATTGACCACAAAAAGGAGCATTTATATAATTGTAAATAAAGAAGTGAAAGAAAAAAAGTACAGTTCACAGCTTATTTTGAATCATCATGCTGTATAAGATGGACAGCATGGTCTAAAGTCAGCAAATTTGACAAAAAAGACTATTAAAAATGTACATTTTAGATTAATTTTTTTTAAAAATTGTCTTTTTAATAACACCAAAAACATAAACTCAGTGGTGTGGCTGCCTAATATGAGCAAATGCCTACGGTGACCATATCTGCTTTCTTGAGCGAGAATCCTAGGGTATGAGCCGTATGTCCCAGTAAGGTGGTCAGCCTAATGTGGAAACACAGTGTTTAGTTCCCAAGCATGCTAGGTCCTCAATTTATTGATCCACTGAAGGGATAAAAAGCAGAGTCGGAATTCCCCAGTCCAAGGATCAAACTTTGGACCTAGGTGTTGGGAGCCTGAAGTGCTATTACAATATCACCAGGCTTCTAATAACACCAATTGGTAAACAATTTTTTCTATATCGATATTATAAAAATATTAATAATTATTAATAATGCATTAATAACATAATAAATAATAAAAATATTTTTATGCATAATTTTCAGCAAGCGATTTCAATATTGTAATAAACTGCAAGTTATCTTCACTATTTTATCAAATATTTCATTGCATGATTTCTTCCCATTCTTGAAAGTTGAGGTAGGAAGAAATGTTAATTATCTGCACAGTCCTCATAAGTAAACAAAAACAAAATTATGTTTTTAGAAAAGACAATTTGTGATTTGGAACAGATTAATCGGGTACTTAAATTTTTAATAGCATATTGACATTATGGAGATTGACACTTTTGTAAAGATTCATAACAGAATAAACAAAATAAAGCATAAAGTTTTAAAATAGAGTAACTTTAATGTCTGCTAAAATTTGAAGCTTAAAAATACTTTGTTGAGGAAATCCTGAACATTGTGCACAAGGAAATGAAACAAAATTAATATTCCTAGTAAATCAACTGATTTTTAAAGGTTAGTTAATTATAATTAATGGAGTCTGTAAAATACAATTAAATAATAAAGCGTAGAGCCTAAAGTAAACTACTGCCAGTTATTCTTGGTAAAATTCAGGTTATATATACCTAGGCATAAATAAATAAATTTATTTATTTACTAAAAATAGAATTAATAATAAAAGAGATAAAAGCAAGATCATGAAAAGTTATTGTTTTCTAGATGTAATTATATAACTATTTAGTGTTTCTAAATTTTTATATACAAACATTTTTTAATTGGGCCCACTTAATAGCCAGCATTTTGGTAACACACCTATGTTGTATGGTTGAATTACAAAATAATTTGGTTTCATTCAGATATGGGAGCACTTCTTAAAATTTCAAATGCTTTTTAATGCCAATATATAGGGATCAAAGAATAATAAATTTATTAATTTACAGATTAATATATATCTTTTGATGGTACTTTTCCATTATACTGGCGCCAAGCAGACTTTTTGACAGCAGTACACAGTTGCTATTTTGGTGCAGTCGACAAAATGACGCGATTTTCTTTAAAAATGTATCGGCAAAAGGCAATATTCTAGCGTTGGTTGTATCATTATTGGTGATCTTTTGCTGTGCCGGTATAATGGAAAAGTACCCTTTAGATCAATCAATTGATGGAAGTCTATGGCACAAAAAGTTTTTGATGAAACTGTGTTAAATCAAAGATTTCAACTAAAATATTGCTTATAGTATATACGTAACATTTAATACTTAAAATTAATAAATTATCAATTGCACATATGTAGCTATTTAATAAAGAGTGCAATATGAATATATTAAAATTAGTAAAAAAATGAAATTTATTTCCCTCTATTCTTGCATAATGTTATCTATTTCAGGGAAAATTTGAAAAATTTATTTCTGAATAGGAAAGGGAGGGGAAAAAAATGAGAGAAAACAGAGCAAGATTGCTTTTGCTTGTTTTATTCCTCACTGTATATTGATTATGTATAAATTATGCAACTGATGGTGCTTATTTGAAGAGGTTGAACAGGACTAGTACACTTAATTACTCTATTAACCCAGCTCAACCCCTCCAGGCAAGACTTGGTTTGGTTCTACAGTAAACAAGGAATGCAGATTAAAAGTTAGATCAAGAGTGTCTTTGGGGAAGGGCTAATATTGTTGCTACTAGCAGGATATTTTCAGAAGATAGGAGGGAGAATTAGTCATTAATTTTATGAAAGCGAATAAAGGCAAGTTTTAAGATAAAAAATCTTAAAAAAAGGCTACTATTTTAAGCCATTGCCATTGATTGGCCATTAAATCTCCTAAAAATAATGACACTTAATTATGCAGAGAATAATTTTCATTATTCCAGTTATTATTGGGGAACTCATTAGGATAATTGGGTCGATCCTATTTTAGCCCACCTCTGACGCCAATTTAAAAACTCGCCAAATTATCAACGATAATGATTTTAAAATGGCAACCCTGACAACATCTGAAGAGAAATGCGGCAACCCTACGGAACCTCTTTGGTTGATTTAAACACCGTTAGAAAACTATTTAATCGTATTGGTACTTTCAATTACTTTCAATTTGGCTTGGTTTTGAAAAATTGGCGAGATTTTGAAAAAGTCGCCAGAGGTGGGCTAAAATAGGATTTTACCGGATAATTTTCTACATTTTAGCTAGTTGAAGAGTAAAAAAAACTATATTTCTCCTTAATTAGTTTCTCCATTGATTTGAATACAAATGGGTACGGCCAGAGTTTAATTCTGCCACTGGGCACATTTTTCAGAACATGCACTGAACGGAAAAATATGGCCTGCCATTGTCAGATAAGATTTGAAAACATAGAATTTGCCATCTTAGACACATTTTC
Source organism: Argiope trifasciata (assembly GCA_026543055.1). Classification (NCBI taxonomy): domain Eukaryota; kingdom Metazoa; phylum Arthropoda; class Arachnida; order Araneae; family Araneidae; genus Argiope; species Argiope trifasciata. The sequence goes on from JAPMOQ010001579.1 coordinate 1,454,216, forward strand.
GCTAATTTGGCGAAGTAACACTGTTAAATTCCACGAAGTAACACTGTTAAAACATGGTAAAAAATTGTGTGTAAAAATTTAAAGTTTAGAGAAAATTATTTGCTAAACTCCAGAAGATCAGAAATATTTTATCCAGAAATTCAAAATTTTTGGGAAGGATTATACCTTATTAAAGGAAACAAATTTTAAAAATTAAATAAACCCTATTAAATTTATTAGTAACATTGTAGAGTTATGAAACTTCATACATTTTTATTTCCTCAACACAATGCACAGTTTTAATATTTTTTATAGATCACAATAACTTAGTCATCAATTTATGAATTAACCGATTAAAATTTTTAATACGAGGGATTTCATAATTGAAAATTTGATAGCAAAAATGTTTTCCAGATTCTTTGATATAAAATTTCAAATGACTGATAAGCAAGAAAAAATTAAAATGAATTTATATTTCTTTTCAGAACATTAATTTTTGTTCTCTTTAAACTTTTCTATTTTTTTTTTTTCTCTTACGAAAAAAAAAACATTTAAAATACAAGACTTTAATTTTTATTTTAAAGGATTGAAAATACATTAATAAAGGGCATAAAAGTGGAATTCCTCCAATTCTTAAAACTATGATTTAAAATTTTGAATACAGCTTATAAGAGATTAATAATTAAAATATGTTTATTCCAAAAAGTTATCTTAACCTTTTAAAAATTTGAACTTTAACATTCAACAAAATATAAATGGTTTGATTAGATAGTAAAAAAATCAATATTCAATTAAATCAATCAATATTAAATGATCAATATGAAAATCAACCAATATTAATGAAAAGACTGATAACCATTTACATTTTTAATCATCTCATAAAAAAAATTTGAATAAAAAAAATGCGTTGATTAAAATATTTTACTGCAGCATTTTTAAATACATATCTAAATATTACTGAATCTAAAATGATTATACCCATTGAAGGATTACACTACTTATTGGAAATTAATTTTTAAGAAGCTTTCATTTTTATTTTGCTTAAATATATAGAAAATGATGCGGAGAATTCAATGATATATGCTATAACGTTTTTAAAGCAGATTTGTATAACAAAATATAGTGAACCTGAAATTTCAACAAATTAATAACCAATTTCATCAACGTATTAAAATTAATGAATTGGAAAGCTATTCCTATATGATAATGTGCAACTTTTTTAACAAATTTCTATTAACAACAACAAAAAACCCTAAACAGATTTTATATGAATAAAAATTATTATTATTATTTTTTTACAATAGGATTGAATGGAATCCACATTACATTGTTAATAACATATGGGTTCTCAGATTAATAAAAATTAATCGATTGTCATGTAATAAATAAGAAATTAGTCTCATTTTTAAACATGTAATGCATAAAATTGATGATCTGTAAAATTCTTGTTTTTCTCCCTTCAAATGGAAAAATTCTCGATTTTTTTCTCAAACCAAATACATCCTATCATATTTTTTCTCGTTTCCTTTCTGGCTTCACTTATTCAATAATAATTTCATAAGAGTAAAATTATCAACTGAATCCAGACTCGTTACACTGACTTTTAGAAACAGTGTCAAGTAATTTTATTTAAGACAGTAAATGTTCATTCAAAAGCTATAACATGATTTTTTTCTAAATTATTAATAAGATAGAAATCACATTGTTTGATTTAAATAGCAAAAAGCTACTTACAAATGAGAACTTTGCCAAAAATTTCCAGCCATTTCCAAACACTATTTACAAAACTAAAAACAAAAACTAGACCGCTCATCGCCTAGTTGTCAATCAATTTTGTGTAGAGATACACAATTCATAATTTTGTAACAAAATTCAAAGTTCAGAAATTCAGCATCAGATGACGCTGTTGAATATTAACTAGAGCTTCAGGCATTCTGTCCTACAGATCATGCTAATACGTTGTTCATATTCCTTATTCGTTTATAATTCTTAAAAAATATGTTAAAATATAAAATGAACCATTTGTTTACAATTAACATGGTTTGAAAAAATATTCAATACTTAGTATATCTAAATATATTATAATTAAATAAGTTTGGCTAATTTGAATTTATCGACATGTAGTCATATGAAATAAAATTATTTAAGTTCCCAGTAAAACTCACTGTTGAAAATGGTTTGCGTGAATCATATAAAGTAAAATAAACTTTTTTCGGGGAAAAGTATACTGCATTAAAAAAGATTCATAAGAAACTAAATTTAACAATTTATTTTCCTAATTGTATTTGGCAACAGGTATTAGAATCAGTTTTCATCTAGTTTTACTTTTAAAATGTTCCGTGTCCCGTACTTCGAGCCGCTAAATAATATTAATAAGTTAAGAATGAAAGATCTCAAATCCAAAGATTAATGAAAAGTTTTTAGATGTCATCTTTTTAGATGCCAAGTAAGTATCCCCAGTAAGTGACTAATTGGAATATTTAAGACTGCTCATTTTAATAAGTATTTATTGCTTTTTTATTTGATTAATTATTTACAGTTATTCACAATATAAGTACCATTACTCAAAATTCGAAACCTATATATAAGAAAAAAAATTACTTTTAAGCATGTCACCATGAGGATAAAATAACAAACCCCACAGATAAAACTAGTCGAATATTTTCTAACCAAGTCACTATAAGATCAAATAGCAGATTCCAATTATATAGTGTTAACACTGGTAATTATCTCAAGCAACTATATATTTTTTTCTCATTCATTTGTTGACTTGTGTATGATCTGTTATATATGTACTAATTTTATTTTCTGTATAATATTTTATTTACTTCATAGGTGAGTCAGGGAAAAAGAATTTTTATACAACAAATTTCAATTTACAGGCGATTAAATTTGCATTGAATTCTAACAACAGCAATAAAGTGCTTCTAATTATTAAATTAACAACAATATCTTAAACAAATATTGTTGCATATATTACTGTTTAATTTTAATGGATAAGCTTATATTGAACATTACTATGGATTGTTTATCTTCAAATGTATATTTTCAAGCTTTTACTCATTGGGATTTTTGCAAATTAATCTGGTTTCCTTGAGTAAAATTTTAATTGTTTTGTTATGGTGCAAGTGGTGACATTCTGACATGTTAATTTATTTTATAAAGGAATTTTCCAATAGTTTAGGAATTATTAAATAAAGTTTTTGTATTTCATTTATAAATTACTTGATGCTTGTGGCGACCAGCTGATTTGCTAATCTTACTGCTGTTTAAAATTATCAGTTAATTAATTTATGTAACGTCTTCGTCAATTACATACTTTATGTGACGTATTGCCAATTAAATACTTTATGTAACTTATCTTTTAATAGCTACTTCATCAAAATATTTTTAAGGTTCAAATTTTTATCGATATATAGTTTACTCATGCAGTTATAAAAGCTTTAAGCCCATAATGTACTATATATATCTCTAATTATCTGTCAGCTCTCACAAAATTTCAACTTTAAATTAAAGTGGAAATGATTAAACTGTAAACTGATATAAAAGCATTTTTTGTACTGGAATGAAGTATTCTTTAAAACATAAGTAAAAGAGAATCATTATGTGTGCTTCTGAATAATTGCATTAATTTATGTAATATTTCAAGAATTATTCAACAAAAATTAAAGATTCATAAAAAAATTTAGCTTTTAGTTTTACTTTCAAAAAGATTTAAATGATGTAAATAATAATATTTTATTTTATTTTGGTCTTTAAACATAATCAAAAAATTATTAAATCTAACTTCCAAATAAATGAATGAAGGTTTTTATCTTCTGCTATCAAATTTGATCGATTCGTGAAGTTTTGAATAGAAATGTTTGGAACATTCAGCATGTGAATTCATAGGTAAGTCAATCTAGAGAAATCCTGGATGATGATTGGGATATCATCTTTGGAATTGTTGATGAAGTACTTAAAAATTACCCATTTTTGTTGAATATATTATAAATCAGTCAGTTTAAATATTCATAAATCAGTCAATTTTAGAGACTGAGTTGATTGAAGTTTATCTCTTTTTATTTAAAAGCTAAACATTCTTGATTTTTTAAAGCATTACTCATGTTGCATACTATGTAGTTATTTACTTCATTTAGACACTTTTTATAGATGCATGTCTATTATTAAAGTTTTACAAATTAGCCATTGGGCCTTGAATTGAAAAGATATATATTATACTATATTTGTTTTAAATTGAATCTGATTTATTTATTTGATTATACTGTAAAGGTCAAAAACTTTACTGTAGACTTTCTTTTTAGAAAAAGCATATTTCATATTTATTTCATTTCATGTAGGCACAGGCTTAAAGTTATATTTATAATTTGCAATAATTATTTAATTTTTAATTTCAGTTTTTGTCAATCTGATGGCAACACATTGATAAAAGATAATTTTTTCCCTTTCACTCATAACATGCTACTGCAGCTTAAATTTTACTTTTTTGTTTAAAATATATTGTTGAAAAATATAATAAAAATATTTCTTTAAAAATTTGTTAAAAATAGAAGCTTAAGCTATATGTTAAAACTCTGATACCATTAGAAAGCTGTTTTTTTAATCTTCAAAATTATGTAAAAATCATATTTGTGCGATGATATTTTCAGAAGTTATAGTGGAAAAATATCAAAATTTTGTTTAATTTTTAATCAATTCTTATTCTCATTAAAAATTCAAAAAAAGGGCTCCAAGTTGCACATTCCTGACCTCCAAGGTATACATGTACCAAATTTGGTAGCTGTAGGTCCAACAGTCTGGCCTGTAGAGCGCCAACACACACACATTGAGCTGTATTATAAGTATAGATAACCTAATTGGATAATTCATTTTTATTTATGATTATCTTGTTATGATTAGGAATCAGAAAATCAAATGATGCTTGAATTAGGTGACAACCAAGATTCAAAGATATCAGCTTCTGAGAAAGAAACTCAGGATAATCATTCTTCATCAGTTTACATAATATCTTCAGTAGTTATTGGTGATTTGTTGGGATTTACAGTAATTCAACCTCTTCTACCCTGCATTTTTGCATATTATGATGCAAATGAAAAGGTAATTATTTTTAAGGCCAATTTTCTATGAAATTTAATGGAATATTCCTTATTATGCTTAAATTGGTTGTTCTTGTAAATGAAAATTATTTTTGATTTTGCCAGTTTTTTTTATTATTTGAATTAAAAATAATTCTTTTCAGTTTCACCTTTTTATTTACTTTCTCTTGTAATATTTTGTAACATAATCCAAAAAAGAAATTGCACTTTATTTTTTTTTTCATGTAATTAAATGGATGAATGAATAATAATAATAATCTCATTATGAAGCAATATAGTCTGTTAATCAAAACTTATTTATGAAATACAGTGAACTCAATGTTTTTTAAACTAATCTGAATACATAGGATAAATATTTTTTAGGCTAGTTAGAAATTGTAATTTATTATTATTTTTTTTTCATAAGAAGGCTCTGGGACCTTTTTAAAATTGTCCCAAACTTATGAAATTGTTATCCTATATAATGGCCTCCAAAAATTTGCCTAAAAATGTCGAGGTAGTTGAACACAGATTGTAGTTTAACTTTGAAGTGACTGGAAATATTTTGTCAATGACAGGAAGTTTGGGGTTGTTTATTCCCAAAATTAATAAAATTAAAATATATTTATCTAAAATTAATCATTAACATGCTAAAAATGTACTGAAATGTGAAACCATATTGATCATATTATTAAAAGAGGGACTTTATAATGTACACTGCCGATGTTTCACAAATGCCTGAAATGCCATTTTAGAATTTATTACTTCAACTTCTTGAAAGATATGCTTGAACATTATGTGACTCCATATCAATAATTCAAAGTTTTGTGGATTTATTATTATTTTTTTTGAACAGATTGATGCTATTTTAAAAATATCAATTAGCTCAAGCAAAATTGCCTGTTAAAGAGGAGAAATTTGAAGAGCTTTTCAAAATTAAAAATTACTAGAGTAGTTACATAAATTGTTCTAATGAAAGAAAATTCTTTGAAATTTCTGAAATAATCAAACAATAGAATATGAAGTATGAAAGCATGTTTTAGAATCCTGATATGTCCTTAGGAAAAGGCTTGCCAATTCACTTCTTGAAAGTTTGTGATTTATTATATAATATGATGTTTCTAAATTACAACTGATGTCTGGTGATTAATATAACAATATCTGACCCATAACAATTAAATCCCATTTTTTCATTCATTGAAGGTTAAAGTATAAAGCATAATTGTTTTTATTGTCTTCTGATTTTTTTAAAAATTAAAAATATGTTCTATAATACGAAAAACTGAATTTAAATACTATGATGTTCATATTTATGTAAGGAATTTTTATGTTAAACTTATATATTGTTTATATAAAAATTGTTGAAAAGAAAAGTATGCAACAATAATATACTAGAGACAGTGAAAAATTAATTACAAAAAACAAAGTTGTACTTCACATAAACAAGTTTTAAAATGGAAATTATGTTACAATCATAGATTGAAAAAAAAAACCAATGAAGTACATAGTTTTCACATAAATTTAGTTATTACAGCTGCCAATAGTCTGTTGATGTTAAATTCTTTACTTGTCAAATACTCTTTTTTTATTTATTTAATGAATTTTTAAGATTTTTCATCGAATATGCAAGACGACGCATTATCTCTGTGTTTTCTAACATATGCCATTTTTCAAAAATTGACTGAATTTTTTTTTTCTGACCCTATCATTAACTTTGATTCATTTATAAATAAATTACTCAATTTCTTACTACATTTGATTTGCTAATTTTAAATTTATTACAGTATAACACATTTTGAGATAATAAGTAACAATTGAAGTATATAAAATTTGCTATTAATTGTGCTTTTAAATTTATTTTATTAAAATAATTTATGAACATTTTTAGGATTATTTTTATCATTCAATGAAAAGCAAAATTCATCACTTTCAGGAATTGTTTGGAGTCTCTGATGAACTGAATAAAGTTCTGTTTGGAAGTATGTTCATTCATATACTGTTTCTTATTGAACAATACCACCTGTCTAATTTTTTTTTTTTTTGTTCTAATTTTGCCACAGAAAGAGGCAACTGAATTTTTTTGCAAATGGTAAGGAATATTTTTGGTTTTCTTTTATATTTGATGTGAATGTACGATTCTAAAGTTCTTTATTTTTTGTTAAAAAAAATTCAGTTCTTTTTCTTCCTCTTCTATAACTTAGAAAAAAAAGATTGGTGATGTTGCTTGTTAAATGATGCTCTATAAGATTACCTTATAATTAACACATTTTCCATATTCTTATTTAATCTTCTTTTCATTTTTATCATTTTACTTATAGAGATTTAATATTTTGGAAGAAAATAAATTTATATCCATATATTACATAACTATAACTTGAGAAATCAATATATTTTATAGTTTTATTATTTTGATTGTTTAATTTTTGCAGTATTTTTATCTCAAATATTAAGTATAAAATTATTTTGAAAGGGATACATGTTACATTACAATTTTAAAAATTAAATCATTTTTTATAACATATTTGATGATGACGATTTATTAAGATTGTTACAATATTTATTTGTAAGCAAAACAGTATAGATTCAAATAGCCAATACTTGAATTTTGCTGAACTATTTTTATATTGCATATTATAATTTGAGCAAACAATATAGCAAGAGTTTTCAAAATACACAAGAATTTAAAAAAATTTACTCATTTTTTTTTAATATAAAGACAATGATAATGTATGTATGAACTTGGAAAATTTTCAAAAATAAGTCCTTTGATCAATGGGAAGTTTGTAAAAATGTACTCATTTATTCAACTTCTTTTTTCATTTACTAACCACTTTTGATGAGCAGCTAGTTCTCCAATCTTACTGCTGTTTAAAATATCAGTTAAATACTTTATGTAACATCATTGTCTATTAAATACTTTAAGTGACATCATTGTCAAATAAATACTTTATGTGATTTGTCTTTTAATAGCTATTTCATACTTTTAGGTTCAAATTTTGATAGTCATATAATTCACACATGTTTTACAAAGGCCTTAAGCTCATAATATACCATAAGTCTCTCTAATTATCTGTCAGCTCTCGTAAAATTTCAACATTAAAGTAAAAATGATTAAACTGCAAATTCATATCAATAAATTTTTTTTTACCGAAACCAAGTATTTAAAATATATATATAAGTGAAAGAAAATCATTATGTATACTACTGAATAATTACAATAATTTATTTAATATTTCAAGAATTATTCAAAAATTACTTATATTCATCATAAAATTCAGGTTTTAGTTTTACTTTCAAAAGGATTTAAATGATGTGAATAATAATATTTTATTTTATTTTGGTCTGGAAACATAATTAAAAAAATTATTAAGTCTAAATTTTTTACACCTTTTAGTTCTAAGAAATCATATTCTACAAAATATCCTTCACATTTCAACTTTCAAATAAATAAATGAAGGTTTCTATCCTCTGCTATTAAATTTGAATGACTCTTGAAGTTCTAAAAAAATTAAGAACAACCAACAATTTCATTCTTAGGCCAATCAGACTTCAGAAATCCTGGGTATTGATTGGAGTATAATATTTAGAATGGTAGATGCAATAGTTTAAAATTACTTATTTTTATTGAATAGTGATTTTCAAATATTCATAAATTTGTTGATTTTAGAGACTGAATTGATTGAAGTTTATCTCTTTTTATTTAAAAGCTAAACATTCTTTATTATTAAAGCATTTATAGACTCATGTTACAATGTAGTTATTTGCTTCGTTTAGACCCTTTTTATACATGTATTTTGATTAATCAAGTTTTACAAATTAGCCGTTGGACCTTGAATTGAAAGTATGTGTATATTAAACAGTGCTTGTCTTAAATAAAGCTGATTTATTTAATTAATATTGTAAAAGTCACAACAATTTTTCATTACATTTTGTTTTTAGAAAAAGACATATTTCATATTTATTTCATTTCATTCAGACATGTGCTGAAATTTACATTTTTATATGTTTGATTTGCAATAATTATTTATTTTTTTAATTTGAGTTTTTGTCAATCTAATGGCAACATATTGATAAAAGATAATATTTTCCCCCATCACTCATAATGTGCTAATGTAGATTAAATTTTATTGTTTTGTCAAAAATATATTGTTGAAAAATATAGTTAAAATATTTCTTTAAAAATTCATTAAAACTAGAAGCTGAAATTATATAATAAAATACTGATACCATTAGCAAGCTAAATTTTATCTTTGATATAAAAATCAAGTTTGTATCAAAATTCATCATCAGTCATGATATTTTCAGAAGTTATAGCAGAAAACGTCGAAATTCCGCATAATTTTTTATTGATACAAGTTCTAATAAAAAATTCGAAAAAATTACTCCGAGGTGCACATTCCTATCCTTCATTTACCAAATTTGGTAGCTGTAGGTCCAATGATCTGGCGCATAGAGAGCCAACACACACACATTGAACTTTATTATAAGTATAAATAATATTCATAATTCATTTTTTTTTTTTTTGTCTAAACAATGTCATTTTTCTTAATTCTCTTTCCTTATTAAAGTAAAAATATCCTTTCTAAGAATATCCTTTTCTTTTTTTTTCAAGAAAAGCAACATATATTTATGTGTAAAATTTGTGTTATTGATCATTGTTTTCTCTATCTTTTGCTCATTGCTTTCTCTATCTAATTTTCTCAATGTTTTTTCTCCCGTTTTCTTCTTCATTTTGGCACATCAATTTACATATGTATTTTATGCATTATCATTTTATAAATTTTTATATTCATGTTATTCAAATAACTGAATTTCTTACATGATGGCTGATTTTATTGATAATTAACTGTGGGAGGGAATTGAAATAAGACACATTTTACGACAATTCATTACAAAAGAAGAATATTACTACATGCTTAATATTCTTATCAAGAGTAGTTTTTATTCATATGACCTGCCCTTCCTTTCATTCCTCATGACTGCTAATTTATTACTTTTAATATTATTAAAGCATAAATTTGAAAATCAGAAATAATATATAATGGAAAAAATGGTAGAAAAAGAATTATGTTTGTCATGTTTTCTGTTTTTGATGTTTGTTATTTTATATAAATCTTTATCTCAAGATAAATGTTTTTTTTTATTATTATTTTAGCATTTACTGCTTCAGTTTTTTCTGCTCTACAATTCCTAGTTTCTCCCATTTTTGGATTTTTATCAGACATTTATGGACGCAAAACTGTACTAATTATATCTTTGGTAATTCTGGTTTACTTTATATTCTGATTAATGTATATCCATGGTACATGTATAGATACTTCATATTTTTAATGAATGACTATTTCTTATGTTTGCATATAATGGAAACTCTTTGAAAGTTATTTTTATATAATTTATTACTTCAGAAAACTTTCTGCTTAAGTACTAAATTGATGTGCTAGTATATCAGTTAAGCTATTTTTAAACTAATTTGTAAAAACTTTAGTCATTCATAGAGGTTACTAATTCTATTAATATTACAAAGAATCCCTGAATTATTAATATTTCATAGAATATATAATAACATATTTCAAAATGAAAAATGTTATCTAATTAAATAGAAGAAGTTAAATTATTAAAAACATTTGAAGATTTTATTTCAAAAGTTCAGTGTCAATAAAATGTTAAATTTACAAGAAAATTGTCCTCTACATGGTAACTTCAGTATGTTGTGTCAATATTCCATATTCTGCATATCATCATGAAAATGGTATAATTTTATTATTAATCAAGTTATACATTTTGCATTAAAATTTTATATGAATTTTATTATAATCTATAAAATATGTTTTAAAAAATGTATTGTGTTAAATTTTGTTAAAAAATTCTAAGCACATTGTATTTGTCAGATTGGGATTGCTATTTCCTATATAATTGGCAGTATTTCTGACTATTTCTACTTATTTATTATTGCAAGAATGATTGGTGGTTTAAGTCAAGCAAGCATCTCATTGTCTGCCGTAATTGTAACTGACTTGTATTCAGAAAGAAATTTTAGCAAAGGCATGGTAAGTCTTTTTTTAACTAACAAACAAAAAATTAAGACATAATTATTTAAGATGGAGCACTGGACAAATATCAAAACTACACCCCCTTTACATTTTGAAATAGGATATAAATTTCTTTCCTTCTGAAATGTTACCTTTGAGAGTATAAAGATTGTAAATGCATTTATACATAAGTGATAAAATTTATATCATTTTTGAGCTAATTTGATTTATATTTTACGAACTAGCTCCTAGCTGTTTTGTTTATCATATCAATGGTATTGATTTAGTAGAATCGATCTTTTCAATTACTCAATTATAGGTATTAATTGTGATATTTCTTGAAATGGAGATATAAAGGTCGATTGCAATTCAGGTGAAATGGGCTTCATATGAATTTCTTTACAATATATTCTATTTCTGGATGTATGCTGTTATACTCTATTGCTGTTATGCACCCTCCTCCCCCCATAGATAATATATGGTGAAGCAATGTTTTTTATTCCTCTAAAACATGTGAAATGGTGGAAAATCACTGATTGTATATCTAAGATTCATTAAATTTATACGAAACAAAAGGCATCAAAGGTGGTTTGGTAATTGAGATCAGAAACCTGTTATTAGGTGGTTCAGAAGTTAGGAGTGAAAAGACTCAAAATTGTCCCTCTTCATCATCTGTTACAAAATTATGAGATCTATCGTAAAATAGTTATTTTCAATTGTCAATGATTAACCTAAAACAGAAAAAAATTCCTATAGTGAAGTAATAAAATATACATTGAAGTAATATTTTTTCTCAGTTATTTTACAAAATTAAGAGAGATGGTGAGCAAGCAGTCGATGATGATCACTATCTAGAAATCATAAACTTTAATTTGAACTTAAAAAAAATTGCAAAATCAAACCAGAGTTTGGAGCTGGGCAACTGATTTATTATTTTTTCTTGTTGTTTTAAATGCAGGAATTTGATATTTAAATAGTTTACACAATTCTTCTTCTTTTTTTATAATGGCATTTGGCATTGTTAAATATCTTATGATTTTTTTCCCCTCATTCTTAGGCACTTTTCGGAATAGTTTATACTGTTGGTTTTAATATTGGACCTGTCATAGGAGCCTTCTTTGTTTCACAAGGAGGAAAATTTTCACAAAATTGCCATTTTCTTCCTTCACTATATGCTCTGATTATGACCATTATGAATATATTTTTATTAGTCTTCTTTTTTAAGGAATCTCTTCCAAAAGAGAAAAGAGTAAGTTGAAAAATTGTGTGCCTTTTTATTATCTAATATAGATTTAATATGTGGTAATAGTAAAAGTGCAATACATTGAAAACAAGAGGTTTTTGACACAAATTGATGGGGTGGGGGAAATGCGCCTACTGAAATTGGTGAAAAGAAAAACTTGCAATTTCGGTTTCTTTTCTTTTTTAATGAATTCATTTGATAAATATTAATCTTAACATTTGGACACTAGAGTTCCCTTTATTCTAAGCATATTTTAAATTTGAATGATAATACTTAAACCTGGATTATCTTAAGTTGGAATTTTCACCAATTCAATTTAAAGTAAAAATAGGTATAGGTAATCATGAGGGTGTCTATTCGAGGATTGAATAATTTTTTTTATTTTAGAAAACTAAAAAAATAAATTATAATTTACAATGTATATGATATATTTATTGAATGGAAACTATAAAGAGGTTTTCTAAATAATTTTTAAATTGCAATTTCAGCTTTAAATGGAAGTTGCTCTAAAACTTTTGGAAGTAATTGCTTTTGATTTCATTAATAATCCATAACAGCCAATCAAGAGCCATTGCATTAGAATTTAATATAAAAATTTATAGATTGTACTTTGCAAATCATTGATTGTTATCATTGACACCAAGATTCAGTTTCTTTTGATATATTTTGGAAATGTAAGTAGAAAAGCTTCGATATTTAACTAGAATTCAACATTTTGAAATATTATTGTATTTTTTTAAATCAAGATTCTATTTAAAATCTGTTAATGCATCCAAAATATATGTGTGCAAAATTTCAAAACTCTAGTATTCTTCACTGTGGAGCACTAATACATTCCTGTATGAATTTTTTGCTTGATTTTATAGAAATTGCCATTATTACTAAGGTAAATTATTAATTTCAATGCTTATTTAAAATGCATCATGACAGTTGAAAATAAATCTGAAATAGTTTTAGAAGTATTTATATTTAAAAAAGATGCATCTAAAATTATCCTTATCAAAATTTTAAAATCATTTCATTGTCTGTAAATTTAATAGGCTTCCTTTGTTGGACAGGGTTGGCCAAAAGCATTTCAATTTATAACTCCATTCTCATTGTTTTCTTTTAAACCTGTTTCAAACATCACATCTTCAGGTATTTATGTTATTTTTCTATTATAAACATTCAAAAAGTGTCTTTAAGTTATTTATTAAAATTCTATTTTGTATTAATTCATTGTAGTTGTGATTTAAAAGCTGTTCTAATCCCCTCCCCTCTTTTTACAGAGAAATGGGTTTTGAAAAAAATTGGGCTGACATATTTCTTGTTTCTGTTTATTTATTCTGGATTAAAATATTCTTTAACTTTTATAATACATACAAAGTTCAATTTAACAAGGTAAGTTTGAATGCGTTGCTCCATTTTAAAACATTTAATTATTTTTTCTCTTTGAATTTGTATTTAAATCATATTTTGCTTCTAAACTTCTATAAACGTTTTCGAAATTATACAGATTACTATAGCGGTATAGTGCAGTACAGCAAATGCTACTTAAAAATTTATAATTAAGGTCTATGTTTAAAAGGCAGCTTTTGGTGAAAATTCACATTTTTTTTATTACTTTATTTTAAAACCTATTTATTTGGGTTTCCAAATCTGTGTTTTTTTTTAAATTCTACATTAAATAGAAACTGAAATGTGTTTTATAAACTACTGTAGCTGAAAATGAAAGCGAAAGAGGAAAGCGGAATGAATGAGGAAGTAGTTGAATGTTTTCCAACATTTTATCAAAAACAGGCCTCCTTGAATTATAATTTATTTTATATGTTCTATCAGCAAGATAAATGTATTAGAATATATTTTGAGTAGTTTCTATGCTGAAAGGATTGAGAGTTATATCTGTTTTTTAACACTATTTATGTTTACAAAGCATTTTTAATACAAGACAAATGTAAATAAATTTTTGAACAACTTGAAATTGTAAAAATTTTCATATGTTGATATCTTAAAAACTGGTTTATATATTACCTTGCAATTTTGAATATATGTTGCCATTAATATGCAAGGAACAAGCAATATAATTTAAAATAGAGTAGTTTTTCTTTTGGAGCTGCCTAATGTAATTTTTAAGAATAATTGTTATGAAATTTTCATTACAGAAATTCCCAATTAACTGTAACTTTTTGAAAAGATTTATTTTTGTTAAATTCTAGTAATTCATCATAACTGTAAGTATTTTTTGTATAAAAATAATTGGAATATGCACTATAGATTTTTTTTTTGTATTTTTTTTCCTTACAATTTTTTATTATTTTTTTACATCTAAATTGACACATTTTACAGAATCTCAATTGGTACAAAATTTCGTGGTCAATATTTTTTATTATTTATAATCACATTGATCCAGAAAATGAACTGAAATATCTCATTAGACTGGTTTTCAAAAATATGCCTCCATAGGTAGACATATTCCTTAATGTAGAGTAAAAATATTTTCATCTAGAAAATAAAATATTACTATTTATTCATAACTGGAAGCCAAACATTTTACAAACTGATTAAAAAAACTGTTTCATGGAAAGTAATAATCATTCTAAGCAATGGAGTATGTCAGTACATTATGAACTGCACCTTAACTTGCATCCCTTCAATTTTTCAGTGAACTTAATTCAGAAATGAAAATGTTTGCATACAGTTCATTGTCCCTCCCTCATTTCAACATTCTGCCATATTGGGACCTTCATATCTAAGAGCTACTAAGTACCTTTTTTTCCTCTTTCATAAGTAACTAATGAGAATGATTGGTAATTTGCATCATATTCGAGCAAATAAAATATAATCAAGATATATAGAACTATCAACATAAATGCATTGGCTCATTTGGATAACTTTTCAGAATACACCTTTTTAAAAAAAATCTGTACTATTATTTGTTTATTATAAAAAAAGTAATGAATAAATAGAAATTTATACTTAATGATTATGCCTGTATAGTTATTATGAATTTAAACTTAAAATAATATTTAAAAAAAAAAACAATTGCTGTAATTTTTGGTGGAAACCATAAATACAGATTTTTACCCTTCTGAAAATTAATAGTTAAATATATTCATACTTATAGTATATATACAATCAACCTATAAAAATACTATTTCAGCAAATTCATTGTTAAAGAGTTTAAATGATATGCATTGAATTTTTATAAATGATGATATTTATAGATGGTTTCATGAAAATTTTAAAAAGTTTTTTGTGAGAAAATTTAGGACAATTCTGTTATAAATAAAGTATTTTATTAGTAATATGCATTGCCTATTTTTAGATTTAAATTTCTTTTTCTTTTTTTAGTGTGCAGCAAGGAAAAATGTATTTATTTAGTGCTTTAATAATTATTTTGATTCAATGTAAGTTATAAAAACTTTGGTATGTAGATTTTATTTATTAACCTAAGTGTAAGTCATTGTATGTAATATGCATGAACATAGATCTTAAGGTACTAATGCACAATATGGTTTTCCTAATAAAAATTACTATTTTTATGAAACATTAATGAAGAAGAAGGGCAAAAAAATCTTAATATCTTTAATTTTTGCTAGCAAATTTTAATATTCGGTATTAACTCTTTTTTAATTGTAAATGATATTTAAGTTAAAGTAAAATAAATATTCACTTCAACAACAAATTTCATTATATATCTTTTAAAAAATTGATTTATAGATTTTTATGTCAGAAGAATTCCTCCTAGCAAAGAAATAAAATCTGCTGCTGTTGTAAGTATGATTCTTTACAAATTCAAATATGGATGTATGAAATATAATGAAGTATACAAGTATATGATGAAATAAATTAATACAATAGTTGAATCTCTAATCCCAATCAAATTGCAAACTCATTTTGAGTCTTCTCTGTTAAAGCTAAATTCATCCAGTACTCATAATTTAAGTTGTAAATAGTTTAAGAATTAACTTATCTTGGAAGCATATAAAATTTTCTTGGCATTATCACATAATTATGTAATTTTAATTTACTAACTCGATTAATTTGAATTCAATTTAAGTAGAATAGCATTAACTGTAGGTAACCTTTCTTTCTTTCAATATATATATAATTGATGATATTTATGAAGAAATACTAGGATAACCTGGTTAGTAGGGCATTGGATTCACGTCTCTTGAGCTGTGATTTCTACCCCGCGCTAACCAAAGACCCTCCGTGTACATGGGGGCTGGTGTGCATATAAATCTGACGTAACCAAAAGTTCTTTAAGTCGAGACTATATCATTGAGGGTTCTGAATCAGAGGTGATCATTCTCTGATTCAGGCCTAAATTACAATCTATGTGAATGAAATGAATGAATCAAGTCTTCCCTACGAAAAGCGCTATGACATGTGATTACCTAAGACATACTCTTGGCTTTGGATGGTGCTGCTGAAACAAGAGATGCAGAAGCTGGGCTTAAAATCGCCGCCTTCATCAAAGGTCTTGTTAATGACAACTGCCATAAGTAGCAATAATAAGAAAGCTGAAAGAAATATTCTATTCCTTCCACAGAAATTCTTAACTTTCATATATATGGGAAAAGTTTTGCTTTTATTTATTTCTTAATAGCCGCCTTTGGCGACCAGCTGGTTCGCCATGAGTAATGCATTCTAAAATTTTCAATTAAGTCACATATTCATTAGCCTTGAAGTAATTCCGGGCATTGATTGGCCTGAAATTAAAAATGTTTTTTTTTTCGTGATACTGTTAAAATATTAAATATGTTTTTTTAAAAAAAGCGAAAAAAAAATTGAACAAATGATTTAAATGCTGCAAACGATTATAGAAACCTTGGCTTTGCATTTATTTTTTTAGAAACTATCACATTTTATAATGGAAAAAAAAATTATTGAATTAATGATACAGATATTGCAAACGATTATAGAAATATGCCATTAAGTCGGGATTTCAATGCATATCCTGTCTAAATTCAATCAGGTTTACCGTAAATAAGGAAGATTTGTTGAGTTAATGATATAGATATTGCAAACGATTATAGAAATCTTTGCGTTGCATTTATTTTTTTAGAAAATATCTCATTTTATGTTTTTTTATTTTATCCAGTCACGTGCTAAAAGTTGCATTTCTTTAGACTTGATTTACGATGATAGTTTTTTTATTATTATTTTTGCTTCTGTCATTGTTTTCTTTTATTTTATCCAGTCACGTGCTCCAAAAAACATGGTCAAAATATTTCTTTAAAAATTCGTTAAAAATAGACGTTTAAGTTATACATTAAAACACTGATACCATTAGAAAGCTAATTTTTTTTATCTTTGAATTGATGTAAAAATCATGTTTGTGCGATAATATTTTCGGAAGTTATAGGGGAAAAACGTCGAAATTTCGCTTAAATTTTAATTAATTCAAATTCTAATTAAAAATTCGGAAAAAGGGCTCCGAGGTGCACATTCCGAACCTCCAAGGTATGTATACATGTGCAAAATTTGGTAGCTGTAGGTCCAACGGTCTGACCTGTAGAGCGCCAACACACACACACACACACATACACACACACACACACATTGAGCTTTATTATAAGTATAGATGACTCATTACTGCTTGACATTCATCTTTGTATTCAATTATATTCCAGCAGAGACTTATATTCAGCGATTGTAAACTATAATAAATGCTCAAATTTAATGTAGCAGATTAGTACATCGAAATTTATACTTGAAAAAGATACTAATATTGTATATATAAATCATAGAATTTAGATGGGAAATTCTTTGAATTATAAAATGATTGACTATTGGATACTAATATTATTTAATTGCCTTGTATGCTGTGCATCTAATCTATATGATCTGTCCATCTGATACCCGTCTAATCTTTATGATCCTTGATTGTGGTTTTGCTGAAAATGTGAAACTGATGAACATAATTAAAACAGCTCTAAAACTTAACAATTTATTACAATATATATATATATATATATATATATATATATATATTTGTTATTTTAATTTATTAATTCAAAATGTTTTCCTGATTTATTAATTCACAAAAAATGGATATATATTTCATACAGATTTGCCATTATCATATTTCAGGGAGCTTTTCTGGTCATCCCAGCATTTGTACTTATTGCAATCTCAAGCAGTGTTGAAATTTTGTACATAGGATTTGCTTTATATGCTTATTGTAAGTACTGCTTGCTTATAAATTATGATGGTGTATCTATTTTTGCTTTAACCTATATTATACTATCATTTCACACAAACTAGAGGGAGCGGTCATCCTGAAATTTTCTCATATATTCTAATAAAAGTGTTACACTCTCCCCCCTCCCCTTGTATAAAATCGTGGGTCGTCGGTAAAACTATGAAGGCAACGATAACACAAATTTTTATTTTCATGCATGAAAATAAAAGATCATTGATAGCATATCTAGATGCTGTAATCTTTCGTATGAAATAGAAACCCTAAAAATCGGAACAATAATTGGCTTTCTCTTTAATCTTACCCATTATTTCATATGCAGGATTAATAGAAATAAATTTCTCACTTCAGATGATTCTGGAAGCTTTTTTCTAGGCTTTCTGTGTTTCAAAGGGAATAATAATTGAATTACATATAATTCAAATTATGAACTTGACCTCTGTTAAATAAAAAGGTTATAGTACAAAATCTATCGATAAGTGGCACTGTAATACACATAAAAATATTTAATATCTTTCATAAATATTTATTAACTCAAAAAAGTAGCATTAAAATTTCTCTTTGTCTTGATACAACTTGATTTTGTGTTCAACAATGCACTGTAGTCGCAGAATCCTATTTTCCAAATATAGCCTTAATAAGTATACCAGATTCTCAAGAACTTGGGATCAAATGCTATCTTTCACACCTGAAAAAGTGCTGGCTACCCATCACCCACCAGACAGAAAATAACTGGCACATTTGCAGTACTATGCACTGACTGACTGATTGATTTTAACAATCATGGTAGCCACATTATCGATGCTTGAAGATGGTATTTGCCTTTGTTTCTACTTGGAAAAATTTCAATTTGCCAGTTATTTCAAAATTTTTATATTTTGTGATAAACGTATGGAGACGTATTAGACCTCTTTGTATCCACTTCATATGACAAAGATCTTTTATAACTGTAACGAAATTCTACTACCTCTGATAGAATAATGTTACCAGTAATGCTATTTTTTTCTTGTAACATTAATATGATGTTCAGATAAATAACTAATGCTTATGCAGAATCCACCTTGTTTTTTATCCAAAGAGTAATACTAATAGCTATGCACTGTATGGCAAATAATGTTTCAAATTCTAAATATATACAAATAAATACCGTTTGTGCTATTGATAAATTTTAGGTACTGATTTTTGAATTTAATAAATGTCAAGAGCATCATTTGAATTATCTGTAGTTCAAATTTTATCATATTTGGATCATCAGAATGCATTCTAGAGTCCTCTGAAGTAGAAATTGTATATCTTGCTGAACTTTTATATAAATGGTGGACTAACAAATAGTCACTGAAAGTGTTAAAGGAAATTTTAATGTGTTTGAAATATATAAGAAGAAAACCTCTCTTTTTAATGCAGGTATTATTAGATTTACAGTTACATTATTTAAAGTTGAATAAAACAATATTTTAATAACATTAACTTATATTAGCACAAAATATTCTATGATATACCTTGATTTCATTGGATATTCTGAATGTTGCCCAATATCATGAATATATTGGAACATTGTTGTTGAGCATTTTGTGCTAATAGGGACTGTTCATTTACAGCCTCTGCCACAGTTGTGCCATGTCTTATAAGTATAGTATCAAAATTTGGTTCTGCAAGCCAGAAAGGTGCTCTTTTGGGCATTTTTAGATCTTTAGGATCATTGGCAAGAACTTTCGGTCCACTTGTGTCTATTATTGGTGAGTTTATATCTGCACTAAAATATGATATTTCATAATTTGCATGTAAATTGAATTTAAGTTTGCTTTATGAAACTATGAAGTTGTGTCAATCATCATCCAGGATTGAAAATAGTTTTACTGCTTTTACCACAGGTACAATATATCTTTAAATTTTCTGCATTTGTGAAAAATCATATCAGTAATATTATTTTTTTGGCAAGGCCTTTTGATTTTTAGAAAGCACTATAATTAAACTTTTTCAGCTGCTAATCTTGATTTAGGTATGGCTTCTTTTTTTGTTTTTTTTTTGCTTTTTTATAACAATTATAAAATGCCATCATACCAGAAAGATAATAAAAAGTGATTATATTAAGCATTTATTTAAATGCTAAGTTTTTTCTGTAAGTTATTTTTAATCTGTGTTAGTTAACTTTAGTTTCCAATCTATTCTGTTATTAATCATTTTTACTGTTTCATTTTTATAGTATGTTATCTAAACCTATTGATTCTACAAGAAAATTAAATTTATTATGGATTTATTACTTTAATGATATATTATTTTAATAATTTTTAGATTGCATTTTCTAATTACTTTGATAAAAAAAACATTAAATACATTTCTAAAATTAAAAATTTCAAAAAATGAAAACATTCCTAAAATTTTTATATCATTATGTTAGTATTCTGAACTTCAAATATTTAAAATTGTAATTTTTGATAGAATTGTATTTTAAAATCGATGAATTTTCACAGATTATATATTTATTATTTTAAGTTTAATATTAATTTAGCATATCTTCAAAAGATTTTTTATTTCATACACTTTTTGTATGTGATATAAACTGTTATGAATAATTTTTCAATATTGAGAATTATTTCTTTTCAAATTTGTGAATTCTAATTTTATTAGTGTTACCATTTCACATTTCCTTTCAGCACACAGGAGCTTAACACCAACTTTTTCTTATTTTATTGGCAGTTTATTGCTTATTATTCCATTAATTTTGTTACTGAAATTGAGCAAGGAACTTTCAACTATTGTTAAGAAAGGAAATTAGTATTTTTTTAAGTGCAAAATTTACATTTATTTCGCACAGTTTTATTTTTACATTTCTACTTTTCATTTATGCTTTAATTAATAAATATATTTGCATATTATTAATGCTTGCTTATGTATTTATTGTAATGCTGGGTGTGTGCATTTCATCTATGGAAAAATTCTTTTTTTTTTCACTACTTTATTTTCTTGTTTTTAATTTATTCAATACAGTCGATTCCGGTTAATCGGACCACATCGGGACGCGATCATTTTGGTCCTAATAACCGGCTGGTCCGATTACACGAACATGCCCTATGTTACAAGACGAGACGTGCTATACGTAACATATTAAAATGTCATTATGACCTTTATTGTGCGGCACACGCGAACATACAAACAAGAACTACTGTTCCCTATGAACTTTACTCATTGAAAAATAAATTTACAAACAAATTCTTCGAAACGATCTACACGATACTCAGCATGCGAAGCACAATAAAAAAAAAGTTTTTATCAAATTCAAGTCAACGTTTGAAGAACTTACTACCGAGCTGCCCGTTCTAAGAAACAAAGAGCTTGCTCACCTCCCACTGGTTCTTTTCCCTTTCGGACTTCCTGCTGTACACAGGCGACTTGTGGCTTCTTTTTCATCCTCCCTGCCACGTTCTTTGGTCCGTTTAAACGGAATTTTGGTTCAAATAAGCGAATAATATTAGGCTTATGTACATAGGATTTATTTTGGTTCTTTAAGATTCGGTCCGATTAAGCGGCTGGTTCGATTATCCGGTGGTCCAATTAACCGGATTCGACTGTATATACAAATTTGTTTCATGTTCTTTCCTCTGAGCAAATTGAAAACTTCAAAGTCTCAGTATTAATACAAATAATTACATAGGAGAAAAATGTAATAATTTAATTAGTAAGCTTTAAAATGTTACCTTATATAAGAGTAATAATTATTTGAAAGAAACCATATTCATAAAATTCAACATTCAATGACATTTAAATAATATATACAAAAGAACATATGTTTTTCATTATCATTGACAAAAAATATTCATCTATAAATTTAATACATTACTCATTAATGATCTTCTCGTCTATAAAATGTCATTTTTTATTGATTTTAAAAAAGTTGTACAGCAAATGTTAATCTAATACTTTGTTAATTTTGTAACAGACAGAATAAATGAATTATAAAAAAAATAACAATTTTAATAACAGAAAATTCCAATCAAATAGCTTTTTACTACAGATTCTTTTCTGGAAATAGACGAACGAATTCATTTCTTGCATAATTAGTAAATTTCTGTTCATGAAGGAGAATTTTCAATTGTTTCCCATTACTGGAAAAATATTCCTTATCTTAATTTTGTCTTTAACTTCCCCTGCTTTAGATAAGATTTCTCTTCAAAATATCTTATCGATTTTTTGATAAAGTGCACAGAAGTTCAAATACCATGTTTGCAGCAGTCAGAGCTGTATTCCCACTTGGATCATATGGTGGGGATACCTAGAAAAAATATGAAATGCTTAATAAGAGAAATAAAATCTGAAAGTAGAGCAACAAAATTTGCATATGCCAATCGGCTAATATTTTCAGGTCAACTGTACTATTTTCCAATTTCAAAATTAATTAATTTTTAAGGATATTTAATAAAATAAAAATTTAACTTGATTTGGAAGTTGTTCAATAATTCTTTGCGTTTTCACCCATAATTTCTGAAATAATTATAGAATGAAAATAATTTATATATCACCTTGAATAAGAAATAATTATTTTTCTAATGATTAAAAATATCTTCGGACATTAGAATATAGCAGAATTTTTACTTCTGTTTTTGTTTCTTAGCATGCACATCTTTAATCTGCACAGCCAGCAAGATTAAGTAGGTCACCTGGCATATTTCTAATGTTCAATTTAACTTGTGCAACTTTTTAAATGATCTAAAGTGTGTAAGGTTATTAAAAGTTAGCGAGTTCCAATTTCTGCCGAAAGGAGAGACGTAAAAAGAAAAAGAAGGCACAAATAGTATGTTTTTTTTTTGTTAAGGCATACATACGGCAAAGAGAAGGGAATGATATTTCGATTCGGGGAAAGAAACCACAATAAGAAGGAATTTGTGTGGTGGTGGATCTAATGCCGCTTGGTCATACCAAGCCCGAATGAGCGTAACTCTTTCGAATTAAGGCAGAAGTGTGCGCCTTTCGTTGTTAACGAGCACCGTTCAAGTGAAAGTACGACTTTGCTCGAACACACACGGCACAACCCTTTTTAGGGGGCTTTCGAACTCATTCATACACTCATTCATCCATCAACAAGTTAGATTTTAGATCCAAATGAGTGACCCACTCATCCCTGATTCAGTACCCCCCAGAGGTATCATTTTGTTATGAGAACTTGGAGAACTTTGCAGTCACGACCTATTTAACATGCCCAAACCTTCATCAGCCAACACGGCGGTCTTTGGTTGAGACGAGGTCAGAAGTCGTTATCTTTCGGTTACGAGACTGACGCTGTACCAACCAGGTTACCGCGGCCCTCAGGAATTTGTGTTGCTGTAGCAATAGTAAAAAGTATAAAAGTAGGATTTATTCAATCGCTTCTCCCATTGATTAATTAACTCATAAGGTAAGAGCACATGCAAACTTTTTATTTACATATTCAGACTGTATTTTATAAAAAAATCCTTATAAACAAGAAATTTAAGCATTTCACCACAAGTAACTTTCAAAAACAATCAGTTTTATCATATCTTGTATATATATCAAATTAAAATCAATAAAACATATTTGAATTTGCAAAGTTGGAACAAAAATGAAATTTATCCTATATAAGCAGAATTTATAATAACTCGTAACAAATATTATACGATTAATTTAAAATGAGATGCACAAATTCGTTGTTTTATATAAGAAACTTTCCTTTGATAAATATATTTAACATTTCTCTCGATTTTCCTTGTACTGCCCATTTTTCATGAGTATTAAATTTGATAGACAACTCGAAATTGATCATTTCTTTGAATCTTGTACTTTGTTATTGTGAAACAAATTTCAGTGGTGTTTTTTTTTCCATATTATTTATTGAAGGTATATATTTAAGGTATATAGCAAAGCGAAGCAGTACTTCCGGCACTTTGTAGAAACACCAAAAGTTGGCAATGCCATTAATTTAAATCAAATTCATAAAACGCTTTTAGGATCATAGTAGGAAAATAGCAGCAGTTGGTGCACAGTGAAAAAATTCATGGAAATATTTTTTCTGCAAGTTTTCCACAAGCATATTGTGCAAGCGTTTTCAAGATCTACTTTTGAGTCGTAAGTCAATTTTTGGTCCGTCACAACAATATCTTAGATTTATATAAATCTGATCACATTTATAAAATTGTGATATATGCTTAAGAACTTCAACTAATCACATGGTAACAACAAAGATCCAATGTATAAACAAGCTATTCACGTCAGCTCAGATATCACCCAAACCTTTTTGCTGTGAAAGTTCAACTTTGTTTGTCTAACTATTAATACTGAAATAACTTGAAAAGTTTATTACATTCAAGAACAAAAGTTTTTTCTCTAAACAATAGTTTCTTCTTGATTCATAAAAATCCTTTAAGGAACACCTACTCTCATTGTCTGTTTTGCCTCTAATTTTTTGCAATCTCTGATGACAATTATTGATTTACTCCTTGATATCTCAATTCTTTTACAGCACGAAGACAAATTATTTTATAAACATTAATTATGTAAAAAAAATGTAAAGGTAGAAGAAAGAAAAGTTGTGTCATGAAAATACAAAAATAAATATCAAGATGAATAGATTTAAAGAATGCAAAAAGTATTATTTTAAATTCAACACACATAGTATAGTCATACCTCTCAAAATGAGCATAATAAACAAAACAAAAGGTTAAAGATTTTGCTAAGTAGCGATGTTTTGCATAACGATTAACAAAGACATTGTGATATTACATGGGAAATTGACTTGCATCTTGGGTTACAGTCAGTTTAGAGCTCTTATTTAAATTGGTTTCTTATTTCTGGAAGGAAGAAACTTTGGCTAAATAGTATTGTCGAACACGACTCCGAGGAGTTTGAGTTAGTGTCTTGTTAGAGCCTCTATGAGATCAAGATTCTGACCAAGATTTTGGAGTTAGAAAGAGACAGAAATGGCATTGATGAGTTGGCTGAGAATATGACTAGAACAACTGAAGAATTTACGGAGCTGCGTTCCATGCCACAGGTGAACAGAAGGAATAAAAATCCCAGCAAGGCAACAACCTGCCATGGAAATACGGCAGATACTGAAAGGATGGGGAATTATTGCATTGTGCATTGAGAAGTATCACCCTAACTGAAGCATCTAAGAGAAGCATCATTCTTAATTCAGACAGTAGCTACGTGCGCTACAATGAAATGTATTCTTCTACTTTACGTGGATTTCTATAGAAACTGTTTTTTGCCTAACGTGCAATGCATATTATAATAAGATCCAGAAGCGTATTATGCTAGTTAAGTGAGGTTCCATTGTATTGTCTGTCACAACTTTGTGCTTGAAAGTTTTCAATAAAAAGATAATACTTTAATAAAATTTACGATCTCTATTTTTTTTCTCTTTCTGTGTCACGGCCGACATTTAATTTTCAAACCAATTAATTTGTAAAATCCAGCTTCACAAAAATAAAATGTAAGAAAAGATAAAGAAAAAAAGACAAAAATATATATGTGCAGCGACTGTTAATAATCATTTTACTAAAG
The DNA here is from genome assembly GCA_026543055.1 of Argiope trifasciata. Classification (NCBI taxonomy): domain Eukaryota; kingdom Metazoa; phylum Arthropoda; class Arachnida; order Araneae; family Araneidae; genus Argiope; species Argiope trifasciata. Next base: position 1,480,247 of record JAPMOQ010001579.1, read on the forward strand.
TTTTCATTAATAAAAACTGGTTAAGAGGACAGAAAAGACTGACCAGACTTTTATTTTTATTAATCATGCAATGGTAATCTTACTTCTACTAAATCTCCTCCTACAATATTGACTCCTTTCAATCCTCTTATTATTTCCATCATTTGAATTGTTGTTAGTCCTCCTATTTCAGGCGTACCTGAAAGAAAATATCAGCATTATAAAAGGGAAAGCTACAAACAATTTATATATTATTGATTCCAAACTACTAGCCAGATTTTCTGTGAATTATTAGACTCATAAATATTTCATAGCAAAAGGAAGTTTAATGGAATTTTTAAAGAATTTTTTGATAATTCTTTAATTAATTGACTATTAAAGAATTTTTTGACAATTAATTTGTGATAACTAATTTTTTACTAATTAAAATTTTATTTTCATATAAAGAAAAGTAATTTTGTCTTCAGTGTTCTTATAATTGTTGGTAATGTATTATAACTGTTTCAAATCATTTTTTTTCAAAGAATTGCTGCGCACAAGGCTAACTTAATTTTGTATAATCCTTTACAAGTTTTTGAAGCAAAAAAATAATAATAATAATATTCGGGTTTTTTTAAAGGTTATTTGGTAGTCTGGAACTCTCCAAAAGTGATGAAATTTTAAAATTATTTGATAAAAATGAC
>JAPMOQ010001579.1:1481008-1491944 GCA_026543055.1 Argiope trifasciata
TTTTTTTTTTTTTTTTTTTTTTTTTTTTTTTTTTTTTTTGCGCAAAATGTATATAAAAGGTGGTCTATTAAAATGCATGGTTTAAATAAGAGTAACAAAAAAGTATTTAAAAAAGAAAACAATAGACAATTTACCAAATGTTGCATCACATAACAAAAAAATATATTTTATCTTGCACTAATAATTTTATTATATTTATTCGGAGAATAATCCTATTCTTAAATTTTGATATTTTGGTTTATGTAATATTATACATTAGTAAATAACAACTTTGAAAATGTTTCCGTCAGCAAAATAGTTTTTGCTTTTAATTTCCACAGAAAATTAATTTTTCGCCACATTGCGAAGTTCTGAATTATTTTCTGTCGGAACTCAGTACTACTATATATTTTTCAACTGGATTAAAAACTATATATTTTCTAGTCACTTATTAAGATTCAGAATATTTGGAGAGGTGGTTCTTTTATACGGTCTCTTTGCCTCACACAAATGAAGGTATATCAATTGTTACTTTCTTGGACGTGCACCGTAACCACCAACAAATGATTTTATATGCTTTAATCTTTGCTCTATTATACAGCTTTGAAACATACTTTGGTACACGCTTACAAATGTAGAACCATTAGGTAGGTTTTGGAGTTTCATGACCAGGAATTTAATAATTATTTTTTATAAATGAAAAAACATGAAAATATTTCACTCTTGAGCAAATTGTGTATATTAATAAGAATACACTAATGAAAAAATGCGATAATTTCTAACTGAAATTGTAATGGTTCTAGTAAAGGTGAAAAAAAAAAGTCCATTACAGTTGCTTTTCCTATTTAAGTTTAGAAAATGTTGTATTTACTTATGATTTTCAAATTTCTCAAAACACCATTTCTAATTTTCCTATAGGAAGTTAATTAAGAGAAAATATTGCATTAAAACATCGAACTCGAGATTTGAACAAATTTATATGTCTCAGGCTTCACCGAGCCCAAAAAACATATTTTTAGAATTATCTGTTAGTCTGGTCTACCGTTCATCTGTAAACAGGATAACTTAAAAACGTTCTTAACAAGACATATAGATTTTGGTATTTAGTCCTTTAACCAAATTTAGAAATTTATTTTAAATTTTGTACGAAATCTATTCAGAAGAAAACTGTTTATCCTGTTAAGTGATTATAAGTTAACATACAAAACGGGAAAAACTAGATGGATAAAATGTGAGACACAGATTGAATGTTTAAAGAGCAGATATGGAACAAACTTCGTCAAGGAATCGACCATCTGTCGGTCTATATTATCATAAATATATGAGTTCATATTTACATCTTTTCTATCGAAGTTATATAGATTTGACTGAGTGATCTAGATGAACGTGCGAACTACGGAAACTATTATTCTGTTTCTATGCTGGCCGTTTTGTAGTCCCTCCTATAGGAGGCATGTCTCGTCATCGGTAGTGAGGTAATTCAGCCTCACAATTTTGCTGTATCTACCAGGGAAGCTCGAAACAGCCACAATTCCAGTGGCTACTCATGTCCAGTGTGCACCTTAGTGAGGGCCTATTAGACAATTCGTCCACATTTCAGTATTTCTAAATAAATCTATTTCTACTAAATTTTGTTTTGGTTAGTTAAAAAAAATAATAATAAAGCACAATTTTATTTATTTTCTTGAATTTAATTTATTTCTATTTGAAAGAATCTGAATTTAAACAAAAATAATTCGGAAAAAAAGTGTCAAAGTATTTTATGAATGATCGAAATGTTTGCCTTCTAACATATTCTCAACAAATTCTTCAGCAAGTCTGAAAGTAGATCACGATTTGGGCACATACAAATTTTTGTGTGGCTTTAAAAAAACTCATATTAATTTAAAAAGTTTTAAAATTTAATTCATTTTTCACAATTCTTAAAAACATGACTTAAAAAATAACAATCTAATCAAATGGCGATTTTTATAGAGTTACTGAGGCTAAAACTTCTACCTGTTCCAGGTGCAAAGCAGGGATCTAATGCATCAATATCAAGGCTGACGTAAACGGGACCACTTCCCATTTGTTTACGTATCTCAGCCATTAATGGAGTTAGAGATGTGTACCAGCATTCATCAGCTAACACTAACCGAAAACCCTGTAAAACAAAAATAAATATAAATTGATTACTTATTTATTTAAAACACTTTATTCCAAGTTCATAGCATAATGAAAAAGAAACATTGGGACAAGAAGGACACTTATTGCCAGAAAATGTGCTATATATCAAATAGTATTGAGCATTCTGAATATATATTTTCAATTTCTAGCGTACGATAGCTGTGCAGAGAAGGATTTTTAATGATCATAACATTTATTTGTATTGATTGTTTTGATATTTTATTTATATTCATAAATTTTGATGTTTTAGATATTCACAAAAAATCCCTTTTAGGTCAGTATACTTGTAATTGAGTCAATCTGTGTAAGTGTGCACTGTAAATTAAAATTCAATTCCTAATTTGTAAAAATTCTCTAAAATGTTAGATTGAACTTTATAGAATAGGACGACATATTTTATTCTAATATACATACCCTATTTACTTTTATATTTTAAGAAACTATAAAAATTTGGTTATCTGTTCGCAACTTGAAACGTTTTTAGATTTGACACGACCGTCTTTATTCTATTTTTTAAATTTGCTCTTAATTCTGTAGCAGTGACAGTACGCATATTAATAATGTATTTGATATACCGCAAAGCATAAGTATAAAAACTATTAATGAAATTGGAAAAAAATATTGCTGTAAAATAAACTTAAAAATATATTGAAACTAAAAACATTACACGGAAATAGAATTGATATAAGTGAAGAACTTATTTTTCGAATTTTAAAATAATATACAAATAAACATTAGGCAATAACATGTTCCGAAATTATTGAAGAACATTGAAAATTTTTCATATTTTTTTTTTATCAAAAACCTATTAAAAATTTTGGAAACCCTTTTTTAGTAAAACCTATTGTCGGAAAAATGACTACTCGCCAAATTTGGTAGATAAAATCCAACGAGCCAAACTCTGTAGAGCGGTTTGAACGATTCTTTTCGTCAAATATCACATGATGCCGTTTACAGACATAAATTTATCATATAAAAATGATGGAAAAATTTCCAAAAATGATTTTAATGCCTTTGATGTCACTTATCGAAGGAAAATATATACCACAAGAGCTTATTCCGCAAGCGTTGCTATTTTGTCCAATGAAAACATTAAATGCATTATATAATGTCTGCATATATGAAATATGCTGAAGGAATTGTTTGTTATTGAAAATTTAACATGATAATTTTCATAAGTTGGCATACTTTATCTATACTTCGTGCTGTTTTAAGTGAAAATCATTCAAAAAGAACTGATTGCTTGGGCTAAAACATTCAAATGTGACATGCAATTTTCAACCTAGAAAGTTTGTATGCATTTTTAAAAAAATGTAATTAAAAATTAATTGAAATTTTAAAGTGTTTCTTCAATAATTTCGGAGTATAATACTGAAATCATACATACAGGACTTTAAAATAAGAATTCCTCTCGGGAAGCTGAGAGGTAAAATTATATACTTAATAATCTAAGTTAATATTCTCAAATTCCTTTCAAACTTTAGGCAAAAACATGAAGTGTTGTATCAAGAAATAGTCATAGATGATGATTGAATTCATATCGCATTATTCCTCATTTATTACAAAATACATGCTGAATTATGTAGTTTACCTTAACATTAGGTAACACTATAAAAATAAAAAGCAAAAAGGTTAATTTCAAAGTTTAAAATGTATTATTGAAAAGATCTAAAGCAAATACTGGAAGATTATATATACCGGAAAAAACTAAAAAATAGGTTTGCGGTCATTAGGTATGTACATTCGCAAGTATGTGAATGGGATAACACAATACCGCAACGTCCTAACCAGATGAAATTTGGCAAGGAATCTTGTTCCTAAATATGCAATTCTGTGTTGCATTAAAAAAAAAGGCGCTAAAAATGATATTTAACTTTCTACACTGCGAAAGTCAGGGGCAGGGGGATTGAGATCTTATATCAATAATAGTCTTGCCCAAAAGTTTCAATTTTTATATTAAGGGAAAGGAGAAAAGTAACTCCTTTATTAAGAAATATACGAGTTTCAGAGAGACTATCCCATCTGGTGTAATTCTAGCCTGCCTAAAAGAGTTTTTTTTAAAAAAATAATATTTATTAGGAGTTTTATTTTATCCTTTAATTGCGTTTTGTGAATCAGATACAAAAATCCTTCGAAATTCTCTACAGGGCAGACCATTACCAAATGTGGTATTATATTATATATATATATATATACACACACACACTTGTTTCTGTGATAGTAGAATGATAGAAATTTTATGATAGAATGATTCACTGAGAAGAATGTTTGACTTTTAATGATACTTTTAATCCAAACAATAATTGAAATATTAAGAATTTTCCTCAATAATTTCGTTATACATTGAGTTCCAAAAGTTAAAGTACAACTTGTCTTATGCCTAAATTCAGAAAGAATAAATGCAGAGACATGACATTTGGAGGAAAATTGCACTACATAGTTCTTTAATGAATAATGCAACAAACATATGTTTTTAAGTTCAACAAAAAAAAAATGATTTACAATAAAAAAAAATACACTATTAACAAGGGACTCCATTCTTGGAGAAATATATTCTATGTAGCAAAATATCACACAAGCGCAGTTCTTAGTAAGCCTAGATTGTGGTTTTGTTTTCTTAATGTTTCGCAATAAAGAATTATTATCATTACAGCCCCACCTATCCGCAAAATAATAAAAATTTTAATGAAAGAACGAAACAGTAGTTAGCTTGGTTAAGAATTTAAAATAAATATCTACTCTGAATGGGTAATCTATATAACCAATAATAATTCTAAATTTTCTGTCTAATCACATAAATGAAATTTTTTTGATTTATTAATTTTCCAGTATTCTTTTTTAACAATAGAACAATTTCCCTAGTTTAATTTTCTAGCTGAGGAATTATTTGATCACCATTTAATACAGCGCTTATCAAGAGATTCAAAAAATTTTGCAAAGAAAATAACAGCTATTTATACGATAGAATATAAACTGAGTTAAACTAATAAACCCTCCTATTCGCTTATATATAACTGGAGGATTTAAATTTTTGAAATATTAGTGTTAAAAGCATTACAAAACAACAATAAAAATGGTCCGCAATGAGCTATTCTCATTTGATATGATGAAATTAATAAGCCCGTGATTTCTTTGAAGATAAATTCGTAATTTACTTGATCTCTGCTCCATTGATAATCTTCTGGTGTGTAACATGTTCCTCTCAGACCTATTTGCACAACTCTCTTTGAATCTAAGGCTCCTTCTTCAAAGGCTCGTCGGAAAGGAGTTCCATGCGCTACTTTGCAACCCATCATTGTATCATTCACATCAGCATGGGCATCCACATGAACCAATCCAACAGGACCGTATTTTTCCTGGAATGAAATTCTTTAACTGTTTGAAAAGAAATACTGGTTGGTTATAATTAAAGTTCCACTTTGAAATGATCGTAAAAGGAAAACTGCAGAACCAAATGTTATCATACTTAGTAATATTTTAAAGAAAATCATGGCCTTTTCCACATGCAAAAAAGTTCAAAAACTCACCATCAGGTGAGAAATGACGTTCATGCAATATTGATATCTATACAGAACATGAACACAACGATTTTAAATGAGTTTAATCGTTTCTGAAACGTTTTAAAAACCATGTTCTATTTGTGTTATCTCAAAAGCACTGTTTATAGTAATAATTTAAACAATTTGGAGGAACTGAAAAAAGCGATACACTGGCATGTACGTAAATTTCTATCTGATATACTAAGATCTGCTGTTGAGAATGCAGTAATGCTATTTAACTTGCTTTCCAGAAAATGGAATCCACATAGAACATGCTTTGTCGTTTCAGAAACGATTGAATACATTTTAAACTAATGTTTTCATGTCCTATTTTGCTCAACAATATTACATGCATGTCTTCATGCTCTATTTTACTTAACAAAATTGCATGCAGTACTATTTCTTCCCTGATATTGATTTTTTGATTTTTTTTTGATGGAAATGAAATTGTTATGACCTTCTTTAAACTATTACCAAGTTTCGTAACATTTAGTTCAGTAGCTTTCCTTTTAAGACCATTTCAATGTAGAACCTTCATAATAACCACTCTATATATTTATAATGAAAGTGTCTATTTGTGGAAAGCCAAGTACCTTCATGGCTTGTAAAATAGGATAGGTAATAGTATGATCGCCTCCTAATGTCACTGGTGTGCAGTTTTTCTCTAAAACTTTTGCTATAAAATTTTTTATATCCTTGATAGCTTCACGAATATCATACATTGTGTAAGGTATATCTCCTAAATCAGCAATTTGTAAAAAGGAGAAAGGTTGATCACCTATAAAATAAAATTCGAAGTAAGAATTTTGTATGTTTATTCTTACAAACAACAAATACCATCACAAACATCAATTATTAAAACATTTCGTAAATAATATAAGTAGTAGTGAAATCTCGAAATCAGTGAATTAACTAGGTAAAACTGATTTTAACTAACAACACTAGGGCGAACCCGAATTAACTGGAAAAATACGTTCTGACAGCACTATGGATATAAGATGATTAATGGCTGCATAGATTAGATTTCACTCAACTGCGCTCTAAATTAATACAAGGGGTGTTCAAATGAAAAAGTACGATACGATACTGTGAGTATAAATGCTTTATTCAAATTATACTCCATATGCCTGAGCACAATGATTCCATTGGTAAATGAACTAGCGGATTCCTTGTTCCCAGAATTCCTGTGGCCGTGACGAGACCCAGTCCTTCAAAGCATCCTTGAGTTGCCGTCCAAGGTCCGTTCCTGGTTGAATTCATCGAGCGCAGAAGAACAGTGAACTCCGATTTGTACTGTTAAAGCCTTATCACACGGCAAAATATCGTTGGCACTTTCCGTCAGCAAACGACGACGAAAGTGACGTCATTTGTGTGACATTATTTCAAAGTTTCACATGATTGGGTGAATTTCTTTTGCAGACAATACTTCGTTGGCATTTTCAAACTGGTTAGAAAAAGTTGTCGGTGACGTAAAACTTGCTTGACCGGTTCTTGAGGGTAGAAACGGAATAGTGCTGACAAAATTTCACTGTGTGATAAGGCCTTAAGACACTCCGAAGACTTCGGAGGTCCATCTTGTACAAAGACCAGAGCTACTCACAGAAGATGTGGTTCCGCTTCATGATAACTCTCGTCCACGCGTCTCCTGGATTACACATGAGAGACTGGCACATCCGAGTGGGGGAAGCTCGATTATCCTCTCTACAGCCTGGGTATGAAACCCTGTGATTTTCATGTATCTGTTTCCCTGTTAAAAAATCTGAAAGGGAAGTGCTTCAACTTGGACGGCAAACTCAATGAGCTGTGAAGGATTGGGTCTCATCACGGCAACAAGAATTTTGGGAACAAGGTATCATTCGGCTCATTAATTAGTGGAATCTTTTTTCTCAGGCCTATGTTATATACTTTGAATAAAGTCTTCGTTTATACCCAAAATGTCATTCCGAACCTTTTCTTTTGAACACCCCTTGTGTAATGTTTTAATGTTTCCTGTGTTATACATTGTTTTCTGTTTTTCTGACTAATAAAAATCAGATATAAGAATATAATCCCCAAAACAAAACAAAAAAAAAATACAAAAGTAAAAGTGAGACTAAAGTCTATCAACATTATCTTCGATGTATTTAAAAAATTACTGAAATAAGCAAATAAAAATTCCTACAGATTTTAAAAAATCAGATGTTTATTACTATACCTGTACTAGAATTGCAGGGTCTTAAGAGAGATGATTCAGTTCTTATTTGTCGAGGACCAAAGCGAGTACCAGGTCGATTTGATGCTCCAATGTCCATCGGAATTCCTATGATTCCCACATCTAAATCTTTTTTTTAAAAAAAAAAAAAAAAAAGTCATTTTTGTTAAGAAGAAGGATTCTATATAATCGTTTACATAGTGCAAAAATTTTGTTTATGAGGAAACGGTGACTGAGAGAGTCAGCAAACTGTGGGGAGCCTGCAATAATTATTAAAAAAATATTCAGCCTCTAGATCTTATATGATTATATGGGATAGCACGGGAATGTGTAGCATTTTGTTTATTTAATGTTTTAACTGTTTCTGCATTTTTAACAGAATCAGATGATCGAAATTATGATTGTTACAATTTAAAGAAACTGAATAAGGTGGAATTTTAAATAGTAGACATCTCAGCAGAAAAAAAAGATTTGCCAAAACTGAAGTAGTTTATTCGATTCGGGTTCTTACTTTTGAAAATGCTTATGGACTGACTTTGGCAATCTATATCGCATATTTTAAATATAGAATTAGATATCACACAGAAACAATTATTTTTCTATCATGTATGTTTACAAGTTTTGTAACAGCAGCAAATATGAAAATTCAACTGTAAATAATCTGTTATTAGGTAAAGGAATTGATCCACATACACATTTTAAACATTAAGTACTTCTTGCAAACTTTATTTTAGAATCTTACAAGAAGAGAAAAAAGTCTTCTTTGCAAGCTCGAAGAAGAGCAAAAGCAGATTCTCTATTATCTAAGTTAATATTTTTAATTCCTTCACGGCGTCCTCGAGTTCATCGTCCGAGTTGAAGCGCCCCTTTTAGATGTTTTTTCAGGAGACAAAACAAATGAAAATGGCAACGCAACATGTGTGGGCTGTAGGGTGGATGGTCGAGCTGTACCCATTTGAATTTGACCAGTTCCGCGTGTGGGATCCTGGAGACGTGTTGGCGCACGTTACCATAGAACAGAACAACTCCCTCCGAGAGTAACCCCGGTCTTTTGCTCTTGATGAAACTGTATAGTCTTCGGAGTGTCTCACAGTACACATCGGAATTAATGTTTCACCGTCAGATGTTTTTTCAGAACCATTAACTCCGAGATGTACTAAGAGACACTCTGAAAATTGCGCAAGTCCATCAAGAACAAAATATCAGGGCTACCGACGGAATGGGTGATTCTAATCCAAGATAATGCACACCCATACGTCTCCAGGGTCATACGCGATGAACTGGCCGAGTTCAAGTGGCAGCAGCTCTATCCTACAGTCCGGACATGTCACCTAATGATTTACATGTGTTTGGCCCCTGAAAAAAATCTGAAAGGGAAGTGCTTCAACTCGGGTGGCGAACTCAAGGGCGCCGTGAAGGACCGGGTCACGTCACGGTTACATGAATTCTAGGAAAAAGGAATCCTTTGGCTCGTTAATTAGTGGATTCGTTGCGCTCAGACCTATGGTGTATACTTTGAATCAAGTCTTCATTTATACCCACAGTGCCCTTTCGTACCTTATCATTTGAACAACTCTTGTAATAAAAATGATGTTTGTCTTAATAAGACGATAATTCGCTTTATTTGAATGTCCCAATGTTTAGTCTTAAAGAAATTATACAGAAATGAAAGTTTCCACTCGTTTTGAGCTACATAGTCCCTCTACGAACTAATCCAAGCTTTTTACTGCCCTTGCAGCATATTCCAGGCTATATCATTTTTGAACAAAATATGGTTTTGAGTGTTAAGGACCATAATCTATAAAGATTTGCTAAAATTTCCCGCAGAAAGATGAGTTATGAGAGCCACAACAATTCGTACTCTTCCTTTAAGGAATTATATCTTAAAAAGACAATATATGGCACCAAAGCGTAATATGACGTGATATTAGATTTCATATAAAATATACAGTTACATTTATTCTGCTTTTATAACATCTCATAAATAAAACCCATTACGCAAATTTTATATTATTTTCGAAAGTTTAAGATTAAAGTCGTAATTTGTTTATTTCATTATAATTTTCAATATTTCAGTCTTATTTTTTAATTAAAATTTTGCACCTTAGAACATTTTATGACCTTTCTGTTAAAACTTAAGATTTTAATTATATTCTTGTCCCCTAAAGTTATCTTAAGTTCTCAAGGTAGTTAAGTTAAGATTTGAAAACGAAGTTTGAACGAAATCTATTTAAATGAAATCTGTCTGTCAGCCCAGTTTTCCAAAAATAAGAAAACACAACAACTACGAAACGAAGAGAGGTATATGGATAAAATTCGCGGCACAAATTTAGCTTCCAAAATATTGGCACTTACCAATACTTCGGTACCAATAATTGGTACTTTTGAAAGAAATCTGTCAAAAGATGAACAGTCTGCCGGTCTGTACTTTCGCATGCATGTAACGTTATAACAAAAGAGCAATGACCGAAATAAAAAAATTCTGTGTTTAATTAGTTGATTATAACAATACTTTATCAATTTGGTCGGAAGAAATGTGTCCGAAATGCATATTTTATCTTCTGGCACTTGTGCATTAATCCCACACAAGATATTTTTGACCAAAAAATTATAGCCGAAGATCGAATACTTGACTCAAGAAAAATGCAAAATTCATGACAAAAAAAAAAAAAAAAAAAAAAAAAAAAAAGATATTTCCTAACAATCATTCCCTAATGACTCGTAATTAATACGCAAGTATCAATTTTCTTTACTATATATTATAAAGTATACAGCTCATGTATGAGATTCTGATCATAAAAATGTGAGTGATCGAAGTCTAAATAGCTTTGCTTAAGGTCCACCATTTTATGTGGGAGGCGAGGACAGCCCCCCCCCCTCCCACATAAAATATTAATATGAAAGAAACTTTTTAGGAGATTACTCCCATTTATTGTATAAAAGTATGACGCTATTATATTACATTGATTAAAGTTTTCACATATTTTTGAAAATTTGCCTTAAAACTGACTCATAAAATTAATATTTATTTTTCAATTAAAGATTCTATAAATGAATCAAA
>JAPMOQ010001579.1:1493237-1523304 GCA_026543055.1 Argiope trifasciata
AAATTATATTTTTCAACAATTAATTACTCATAAAATAAAAGTATTTTTCTCATTAATTTATTAAATTTAATCTATTTATAATGATTTACGAAAAGTTTTAAGTATATTTTAATTGTTTCTTTTATTTTTTCACATTTAATTTAACCATCAAACAGATCGATGGACTAATATGGTTTAAAAATAGAGTGGAAAAAGTAATCTAGGACAAGAGATGCACGGAACACCGGAATTCTGTGAAATTCCCGCCTTCTAATCGTTACTGTAGTTAGTCGGACTCATCAATAAATTTCACCGCCACAGAATTCTTAGTTTATGTTTGATATTAATTATCTTATAGCTATTGGCAACGGTAGTAGTAACACTGGGTGTTGTCAGAAGTTTTCAAAAGTAGGTAAAATCAATAAGTAAGTAGGGCATAGACATGTTCATCTTGCATACAGCCGACCATCCCGCCACCACTTAACGTAGCAGTATCGGCAGGGACATGTTCATCTCTAAAACTTCAAAAATTTTCCAAAAAAAAAAAAAAAAAAAAAACACAGAAAAAATATGTGTTTTACATATATATTTTTTAATTATTAAACACAAAAAAAGTAGTGTGTTATAAAAACTTTGACAAAAAGACATGTTCATCTCTGGAAGTTCAGAATCTTTTTGTCAGTTTTTATAACACAATACTTTTTTTGGCTCATATATTTTTTGTGTTTAATAATTAAAAAATATATATGTAAAACACATATTTTTGTAGCAGAATCGTTGCCGAAAAGAGAGATGATACTTTGAATTTTTAAACGTCGTTTTATTTCATCCCGGGAGAGATAATTTATGTACAAGAAAAGCAAAGACAAAATTGACGCCCATTCACGAGCGATACAAGAGCAGAACAGAGAAAACGACAGAAATATTTATCCCCAATGATTATATACTATGAAATTCTGATATAGATTTCTTTACACGGGTCGTTTTAGATAAGGGGAATATAGGCATCTTTTAAAAGAATTCGCTAAGCTTAACACATTTTTGTCCCTTCACTCGGAGCGTGAAAACCACTGATTAAAGCATTTTTACAAATAAAAAAGGTTTTATTGGACCAGGAAATGGAGCTATGTGAGAACTATTTTGTCTTACCTCTACTCAAATTTCTAATTCCCGCCAATTACAAGATGTTTGCTCGCCAGTGCTCGATGTTTTGTGCACACCAGAAATATATATAAAAATGCGTACTAGGTATATATATACGACATGGTCTACTGCTGCATTTGGTCTCATACTGGTGACTATCTGGTTCTGGCAGTCGTACTTAACCATTAAGTTAACGCACTAAAAGCATCATTGAAGTACAGTAAAAGCTCTTTATTCGCGGGGTATATGCTCCATAAATATGCTTCGAATACAGAAACCATAAATACGGAAGGGTAATTTATATGAGATTATAGGGGATACGTTCCTAGGTGACGAAATAAAAAAAAAAAATACAAATATGTAAAAAAATTAATTTAATTGAAGTTTCTGAGCATTTTGATTAGTTATCTTAAGGTTTAGGCAATGTTTTGAAGAATTTTGTAATTTTCAAAGCTTCTTCAATTCAGACTTATACGCAGCAGTCGCATTAGCAATTTGCCTTTTAAAAATAAGACTTCGTTCCATAGACGAATCAATGTTCATAAAGAAATCGCAAAGCTCATTTGCCATTCTTAAGCCTTCACTAAGATTTTTCAAATTAAATGTCACGTTTCCAGTGCTTGTTGAAGCCTCTTCATGGGTTGTGAATTTAACATTTCCTCCAAGTCGGTTTCAGTCAGATCTTCATCTTGCGATTCAAGCAATTCCTGAATGTCACTTGATTCAATCAGTTCGGACCCATCTCGTCCTACTCCATTCGCGATTTCGGCTATGTGTGCAGTTTGCATTTAACAACATACTTTAGACAAAGTTGTATTAAGATCTATTTTACTTTTTTTATTAGTCCATTTGACGGCATTTACAAAGGATATTGGGCTGGATACCTATTGGAACCCTTTTATTATTATGTATGTACTTATTAGATCCGCGAATAAAGAAATTTTTCGCCGCGAATATAGGAATTGGGTAGCATTTTTTCAATCCGCGAACAGTGAAAACGCGAATGAAGGAAGCGCGAATAAGGAGCTTTTACTGTAGTGTTATTTAAAAGTGCACTTGATCACTCAATTCCCTCCATGGAATATTATAATAATCAAATAACATTAATAAACTGTTGAATGTGCTTTACTTTAGGTTTTCCCTGGCCTAAAAATATGACGCTTCTTCCTCTTTTATAATTTTAAAATAGGGTTTGCTGATACTACTGATTAAAAAAAATAATGAATTTGTACTGACACTTTATAAGACAGTCCTTTTGGTCCAGAGCAACCAAGTATGGCACAGATGTATTTTGGAGAGCTGGAATGCCACTCGGAGCGATTTTTTTGAAACTATAATATAATTTTAATTAATTAACCCTTTGTGCATATACTTATATAAAAGATTTCCTGATTTGGAAGAACCCATTTAAATTGGGAGGGAGAAGGCTGTAAAAAGAGTATATTTTATGCAAAGATTAATTAATATTGCTTATTTCGAATAATGTCATCATAAGAAAGACTGATTTAAAGCCTTATCACACGGCAAAATATCGTCGGCACTTTCCGTCAGCAAACGACAACGAAAGTGAAGTCACTTTCCAAATCTTTGGAAATAGGCAGGAAATCCCCCTTTTCCGAATATTATTTGGACTATAAGTGGATGGTATCTTCTCATTTTAATTTCCGGATTAGGAATAAAGTCGAAAGGAACTTTTCCTTTTTTTGGACGTGCACCATCAGTCAAACCATTGTAGTTTTATTTCTTCTCTCCATTCCCCTTTTAAATGCCTTATCACACGGCGAAATATCCTCGGCACTTTCCGTCAGCAAACGACAACGAAAGTGATGTCACGTCAAAGTTTCACATTATTGGTTGAATTTCGTTTGCGGTCAATATTTCCGACGTCATTTTCTAGCTGCTTAGAAAAAGTTGTCGATTATGAAACTTGCTTGACCGGTTTTAGAGGGTAGAAACGGAAAAGTGCTGACGAAATTTCACCGTGTGATAAGGCCTTTACGGTCATCAGTATTGAGTGCTGTTGGATATCGCTCCGTTGATTCCATTTCTGACGCCAAATGCTTACGGATTTCACTACCGTTAGGTTCATTTCTGTGTAGGACTGTTCATTGTATTTCTCACACCATACACTTACTACACAGAAACGAATCCGACGGTGGTGAAATTCTTAATAAGTTAAACTTTTTCCTGTCCCTCGCTTTAGCTGTATCACTACCACAAGACTGGCTACATTGAACTCGATGCAACTTCTACAACAACAGCAATATTATTCTTGGTATATATTTCTGCATGATATTGAAGTAGTTCAAAATGATTGGTCTCACAAAGTAACTGAAATAAATACATTTAAACAAACGTATGGTATTCTGATTTGTCAAATGTACTCAAAAGGTTAAAAATTAAACCGAATTTAGATGTTTTACGGCAGTAAGTCTCGAAAATATTATAAACGATTTTTTTTCACAATTTTAAAATAATTTTTTTGCCAAATGTACTCAAAAAGTTAAAAATCAAACCGAATTTAGATGTTTTACAGCAGTAAGTCTCGGAAAATATTATAAACGATTTTTTTTTCACAATTTTTAAATTAATTTTTTTCACAATTTTAATTTTTGTAAATACCAATTAATATGTATTGTGTACGTGTCCCCCCAAAAAAAGTAGAAAACCCATTTATTTCCTTTATTATTGTTGCAAAATTGTATCTGAATTGACTCTTACACTATGAGGGATATATAATTTTTTAATTGTTTATTGTTAACCTCCACCTAAGAAGCCTAAATGATCCCATGCAATTTTTCACCTTATTCAATGAAATATTATAATTAAAAGTGTATGCCCAAGTGCAATGTTTAGGGAAATAAAAGAATGTTGCACTTTTTTTAGGAAACCTTGCATATTTTCACAATTTTCAACACTAGGTTTCATTGTTAATTTTCAACCTTAACTTCCAACTTAAATTAATATTTCAATATATCGTTTTTGTATAAAATTTCAATAATATTAAAATACTTTTAAAAAATCGAAAATCTACCTCACAATAGACTTAATACATTGAAGAAATCTGTATTTACTGATAAATTCTGTGTATTTGTTTGGTCAAATTGTATTTAATATCATGCAATATTCGCTAAAATTTTTAATGTTTAGACATATAATATTGTAGATGTATTAATTTCTGCATTAATGTTCATTTTTTCTTTCACCATTACTGTTTTTAATTCGAATTTCATATTAGCCATCTGTCTCCATACTCGAACTTTTAATTCTCAACCAAATAAGTTTTGTTGGATGCAAACCCATCAATTAAGATGTGTTTTCAGATTTTGTGGTCAACTATAAAAACTTCAGAGGATGTCAGTGTTTAAGGTCATTATTCTGATAGAAATAAAGTTATTTTCAGTATCCAAATTGTCCTTTAAAATATTTAAATAAAGATTTTGATTCTTTATTCCATCAATACATCCCAATTCCGTAATCCTCATGCTAACATGCATGATTTTCGGATGGAATTCTTCATTATTTTTTTTTCTGGTGGTGGTGGGTCTAATGCCACTTGGTCATACCAAGCCCGAATGTGCGTAGCTGTTTTGAATTAAGGTAGTATTTTGCGTCTTTCGTTGTTAACAAGCACCGTAAAGGGGAAAGTACGACTTTGCTCGAACACACACGACACAACCCTTTAAAGGGGGCGGTCGAACTCATTCATCCATCTGCAAGTCAGTATTTAGATCCAAATCCGAGATCTGACTCATCCCTGATTCAATACCCCTAGAGGTATCATTTGTTATGGGAACTTGGAGAACTTTGCAGTCACGACATATTTAATGTGTCCCAACTGCCATTAGCCAACACGGCGGTCTTTGGCCGCGACGAGGACAGAACTCATTGACTTTCGTTTACGAGACTGACGCTCTACAAACCAGGCTACCGTGACCCATTTTTTTCTCTTCATACAACCATAAATCCAGCAGATCCAAAACTGTTAAATTTATTTTCATCTACAAAATTTTTTTCAATATGTTTCGAGCTTATTTATCTTTGATTTCTAGAAGAAAGGCATAAGTTTTCTTTTGTTTGCACTAGAATTATTCTTTCTGGGTATTAAACATCTTTATAATACAGATGAACTGAGAATTTGTCGAACCGTGTCAAATGAAACTGCAGTAGAAACCATTTTGCTAAACTTCGTAGAAATCCTTAAGAGTACTCAAGCGTGGATTTTTCACATTTTTTTTTAAATTCGACTTCTTATTCATTTTGCTGGATGACATTGTCCTCACTCTATTGTCTTTTTTGAAATATTTTATTACATACTGTACTATAAACTGAAACACATTTAGCGAGCAAGTGGTATGCCGAATTGATTTATTCTTACTATAATGATTACTAATCAATTTTTGAATTCTTAGTTTCCCGGCGACTCCGAACCATTTTAAAATAATAACGAGAAGTAAACAAGCAAAAATTAAAGCAAAACGATTTTTTTAATGTCATGCCAATGCAAAAATGAAAAGAAAAAATTATTGGGGATAGTTTTAGGTTTTAATTAGTCCGAAAACTTTTCGATGTATCTTCAGTTCAGTGATTTATTAAAGTGCCGCGGTGGCCTGGTGGTAAGGTCTCGGCTTCGGAGCCGGAGGGTTTCAGGTTCGAAACTCGATTTCACCAAAGAACCGTTGTTTTAGGGGGTCTCTTGCACATTAAATCTTTCAGGCCAAACGTCCTCCCGCCGTTGTGGTGTAGCTTGGAGAGGAGGGTGTCAGTTCAGGTGCCATCCGACAGTGGTTCAAAATTACGAGGTTAGTTCCAAAATAGCCCTAATGTTGCTTTACAACGAGGTGTTAATATAACTAAACTAAACAAGCAGCGATTTATTTTATTGCTAATTTCTATCATTTTAATTTTTGTTTAAAAGATTGAAATCTGCTTTCACAAATTTCAAGTTATTATGTGTGAATATCTTTATTTTGCCATATAAAACTTGATTACAGAGTTGAATTTTTAAATCAAAGTTGTTTACATTAAATGCAATCAAGAATCATTATTCGTAGTATTTTGAAAATTACCTTCATATCATAATCTTTTTATAGAGGCGGTTTCAATAATATAAGTAGGATGAAGAGTAGGTGGCTGCAATTTAGAACCAGAATTAAAATGTTTTGAAATATTAAAAATTTATTCCTATAATCGATAATCTGCAAAAACCCATGGTGTTTATATCTTGCCATCTTTTTTTCAACATTACAAACCTCAATCTCAAAACGATATCATGCTCTCGTGTATAATAAACCTTTATATTTATATATATATATATATATATATATAATCACGTAAAGAGAACACAGGAAAAAAAAACAAACTTCATATTTGAAATTCATTCTAAACCACAGGACATTTTTATTACATTTTAAATTTAAACGTTTAGGAACCGCTTATATACTTTGGAAAGTAAAAATAAGTACCTAAGAGCGATTAAAATTTTTTAAATTAAATTATAATTAAAGTAAATTAAAAAATAAGAGACATTATGACCCTCACGATTATTTCCGAAAAAAATAATAGCACAAAAATCATTTATAAATCATTTTAAAATTCAGAAAAATATTTTTTTCCTTTATACTAATTTATTTGCAATAATATATGTATATATATTTAATTTGAAAAATGTTTTAAGTGTATTTTGTCGAAGGCGATCAACGAGGAATAAGAAACTGAAATTGCAGTACCCCAAAAAGTACTAAATGGGATTCCCAGGGCAGGGGATTTTCCTTTCCTTCTCTTTTTTTCTCATATAGTACTACGATGTTATGTTATTTAATTAGCATGGTTCCTATATTTAACATTAGATTTACGAGGATTGTTTATATACCTGCTTTTACAAGAACCCGCCATTTTGATGAGCAAATTAAATTATTGATGCACAATATTGTTTATTTTTAACAATAAATAATATTTAATCATTTTTTTTTTTCATCCTTTAGGAATATAATCTTAATTTTTGTAAAAAACAGAGGGAAGTTTTAGTAAAAACTATGTATCAAAGTTACACAGCATACAACTTTTATAACTCCATTTAAGACAAACAACAATCGGTTGTGGGAATCGGCTTGCATATCATATTTACACATCATCCTCGTTTTTGGCTAGACAGCCCTGTGTGGGTCTCTGCATTCCACTGAATTCTGTTCTACTTTTGACACTTGTAAGCCGATTTCTTTCCTGGATAACCAGGAAGTATGACTCCACTAATACCAACTATCTCATTTTGGGTTTACCTCTTTTCTATTTTTTATAAGTTTATGTAAAAGATTTTTTTTTTTTTTTTTTTTTTAATATGGAATCATCATTCATTCTAAATGTATGAACCACTTGGTTTGGAGAAGTTGTACTTTCTTCTCCAGACATTGTTTAATTCTATACCACCAAAAATTTCTCACAGAATTTTTCTTCCGATAATGGCTATTTTATTTTCTCTAACTTTGGTCAGGGTCCAGGTCTTTGAGCCATAGATAAGTATTGGTCTAATGAAGGTTTCATATCGTAAAAATTTTGTATTTCTTGATAGAAGTGAGGATTTAAAATAAATCTTTTAGTCTGTAAAAGGCTTTATTTGCATTCAGACAATCTTGGATCACCTTGGCTATGCTATTGTCTATCGGTAACTATAGTATCAATATAAGTAAAACTTAGAGCAATCTCAAATTTATTCGAACTAATTGCTAGATAGGATTCATGTGAGGTTCGCAGAGGTATATATTTGGCCGTTTTGCTGTTTATGAAAAGTCCCATGCTATTAGTAGCATACTCTAAAGAAAGAAAAGCATCTTTTAATGAGGAAACAGTTTTTAAAATGATGTCATTATTGTCCGCAGTATTTATATATAATCTCCAAAAATCATATGCGCCAGCTAACATTACTTGCAAATTGCATTACTAGGCATTTACACACACACACGCATATAATCTACGAATGAGAACTTTAAATTTTTTATAAGTATCAAGTACTTGAATGTATTACAATGCTTTAAAAAAAACTTTTCATTAAATGAGCCTCTTAAAAGACGGGTATCTGGAAAAATAAATATATTGCTTAAATACATCTGAAATTTGAGGACCTTGAAGAAAAACATATTCAGATAAATAGAAATTTCAGTGTACACTTAATAATAAGCTTATATTTCCAATGCAAAATATGTATGTTATATGGTATATATTAAACAGTTTTAAATATTTAATACTAAAATTATGGATCCCGTCTAACTGACGGTTCTGGAATTTTAACGTAAAAGAACAGGTGTAAGTAACATAACACCGTCTCGCAATTTGTCGCCATATAATCTTAAAAATATTTTTCTTGGGAGGGGTGGGGTCATTAACATAAAGGTTCGCATAAGAAATTTAATACAAAGTAAATGTAAGTAATATACCCGGCGAATCAATTGGTCATGAAATGTGCTTAATCCATATCCACTCTGACAAGAGCGAAAACTTTCATATTAATTCTTAGGAGTTATAACAAACCTACAAATAAGATGCAGACCTAAATTGAAATTTCTAAGCACTAAATGAAATCTTCATACTCACATACTTATGTATAATAATGATTTTTTTTTCGGTAAATGAAGATTTAGTAATTAATATTTATATTAATCACAGCCTGTAACATTAAACGGATATAAGCGGGGGGAAAAGCTGATATTGGGAGCTTTCTTTTTATAGAATTTATAGGAAAATACCATAAAAAATTTTAGTGTAAGTTTTTTTAATATTGAATATGCTATTCTATAAAATAAGCAAATAATAAGTGTAGCTTAAAATAAAATTTTATACTCTATAACAATTATTTATAGGAAGTACTACTTAAATTACTTATTAATTAAGAATTTTTTAATTAAAAATTGCTTGATTTCGAATGTAATAAGATAAAATGGGCCGGTACCAAACTTCCACAGTACTAAAATGAATACATATTTGATTCCGAAGAAATTAATATGTATTAGACCCTTTGAAATCGGGTTTCCAATTAAAGATTTAGCCGCAAAAAATTCTCGAAAACAATTTAAAATTGCGTATAGATATTTTTTATATAAAAAAAATTTATTACATTAACATTTTAAATATTTTTTTTATATTTCATGCTTTTAGAAATTGCCTTTTTTGAAATAAATTATAAAAATCTACGAAGCGCTCTTTATTGTTTTATGCCTACTTTTCAAAGTTCCAACAGTTTACTGACATAGTCATTCTTATGACTATGCAGCTATTTTAGTCATCAAGCATCTGAAGTCAGTCTCATTCACGATTGTTACTTTTTCTGTTGAGAAAGTCGTAACAATTCTTATTACCGTATTTATGACAGTTTACGTTAAAAAAAAAAAAAGGCTTCTTAATTTTAGACCGAAAACATAGCCGCATTAGAACCAAGTGCTTTCATTACAAATATAACCTGATGAAAGAAAACAAAACGAGTATTTACCTTACTGCTACTTCAATACTCTTCTCCCACGGTGTGCAATACTTTTACGCAAACATACGCGACATCTTGGCACAGTTCCAAAAGTTTACTGACAGCAGCTGCCTCGGAAAAACACAACCGCAGTTCACTAACAATCCGTTTAAATTCAAATCAGTTCATCTCTTCCTTCATAAATCTCCTCATTAAAATTAAAATCCCTTAGTCTTCATGAATCATAGCGGAAAAGAATGAGCATACTAATACTAATCAGCAAATCACTTTAATCATTATTTTATTTCCGATATAGGGTTATATATAAATATTTCAGAGTTTATAAATAAATAAATTTATGTTTACTGTTGAATCAGATTTTGACCGAACGAAATTTCGAAAATATGTTATTAAAAGTTTAAGTGAAAATAAAATTCAATTGCTATTTTTAAGTGGCATTTTAATACTTATAGAGCAAATTGGCCGAAATATATTAAACTACAAAGCAAATTAAAAATCTCAAAATAAAAATGCTATAAAAATGTTTTTAATTTGGAACTCTTTACAGACGACAACTGTTCTTTTTCCCAGCTTAAAAGCATTCACGAGGCGTCATCGGAATTGTGAAACTAGTCTGGAACCCATGACTTTTAAACATTGAAATGCCCATTAGGTTCTGCTTAATGAACTAAAATGTGTCGCTCGAAATTATAGATCTTTTAATAAGTATGTTTCTTTTAGTTCTAGAATATTACATTTTTAAATTTAAAAAAAAATTCTTTTATTATGGTTTTCAATACTGCTTTATAAAAGAAATATATAAACTTCATGAGAGAGATCCATGAGTTTTTGAGCTCAACTTAGTAAGAAAATGGTAGTCATAGGGGGATAAAAAAATCACTATAAATTCTCAATTAATAAAAATTCAAGTAATGTAAGTGAATAACTGATGCCTCATAATAAAAACTTTCATTTAAAAAAAAAATCCAATCCTTTTCCACAGAAGTTAAGAATCGATAATCCTACTTGTAAATCCAAAAACAGCAATATACATTTAAGTACGCCGACACTGCAATGCCTGCGTAGAATTTCCGAATGGCAGATTCGATTCTACAGATCTATCATACATAAAATCTGTTCAAGTTCAAACGTCCTTCTACTAATGAAGTTTTGGAAGAAAATGGCGGTTGGGTATCGTCATCTGACCATTGTTTACAAGTACTGAATTCCTCTAAAAGTATTTCCATTTCAATAGTAGAAAAGCAAATGCTATTCAACTATCTCAACTATTGATTTGCCGCTTTTTTAAGATTAATGTATTCAACCTTAACTTAAACAAAAAGAAATCTACTTTTCAGTTTCCCGATTTCCAACATGACTGTAATTAAACATAATCCTACACAAAAACAAAGTGCTTTCACATTAATTTTAAATTTTCACAGGTTAATTTCACAAGTTTTGCCTTCTATTTTCACCCCGAGTGTAGCTAAGAAAAATCAACTGATAAAAAATATCAATGTTTCATTGAGCAAATAAGTAATCTGTAATCCTAATTTCTTTATTTGTTTAATTGCATTAAATTTTTTTTTTTACAAATATAGGTTAATGTTTGTTTGAAATTAAACTGCTTTAACTACTAGACAATTGATGAAAATTTCATACTTTAATTTCCTATCCATATCATATATTCTTATTAGATTGAAATTTTCCCTAATGTGATTATTTACAAGGAACAAGAAAAAAATTCAAAACAAAATAGCTCCATGGGAAAATGCTATATACAAGATGAGAAATAACAGAAAATCAAATATATTTAAAATGGGTAAGTATAGTTTACAACTGGTTAGATTAAAAAAAAAACAAAAAAAACCTACTAGCAATATAGAAGATAAATGACAAATTTGTTGATGTAACTCTTGCCATTGATAGAGGATAGTTCTGATAATCATTAATAATAGTCAAATATTTATTTCATTTCATGTTTTAAGAGAGAAGGTTTACCTTTTGCCACAGAAAACTTTAAATTATATATAATTATTATTATGCAATATAGTAATGATGGTTACAATTGAGAAATTTTTAATTAGAATAAGTAGGCTATAAAAATTTTAAAAAGAAATGGTTTTATTTTTTTTAAATGCCAACAACTGCCATATAATTAAAAAAAATTCTTTATTGAAGTAAATAAAACATTTGGCAGACAAATCTTATAGAATTCATTTTAACACAAGTAAAACAAATATCAGAATACAAACTTGCACATGCACTTAAAACAATATACCACGAGCTTTCCAATCCAAATAACTATGTTAACATTAAAACACAAACTCGCATTTTACATTAATACTTTCAATATCGTCTATTTGACGAGTAGTTCTGGATTTCATCAAGAAGGCACTGTTTCAGTATTCACAACCAAATAAAACACCTAACGAGAAATTTTTCAAAATTAATGCATTAAGAATTAGAAACCAAAAAGATTTAGATGCTGTGCTATTGTGTGCAGTTACTGCAACTGCATTTATGAGCAAACTATACAGATGTGTAACCCTTCTGACGGCTTCTTCGTCGTCCAACAAGATATGCAATCAGGACTATTATAATCAAGGCTGCTAAAGCACAGGCAACAGCAATTGGTATAATATCACTCACTTTATCATCTGCTTCACATTCTTCAGCTGTGATAAAAAGAAACAATATCAGAAATTTGATTTATTCCATTTTTTTAAATACAGTTTCTGAAGGATAGAAAAACTTGGCATTTTCTACTGAAGATTTAATTAGCTGCAAAATTAACGACACTTTGGCTTATTTGTAAAAAAGAAAATCAAAAATTTATTCTAAGAATTTCTGAATATTTTGTATACGAATTGCAAATTTGAGAATTCTCGGATTATCAATAAATGACGGTTGAAATTTTACTTATTTTGATAAAACTAAATACCAAAATTAGGTAATAATCCATATCATTTAAGGAAAAGCATTTAGAAAATGTCAAATTCTAAAATATGGAGAACTCTATTCTTAATTTTGACAAAAATCAATCATTTGGAACTTCAATTACAAGAGCAGGCTATCTTTATTTCACCATTATTGATTTAGCTCCTACAGATTTCTTTAAAGAAACATCAAAATACATGACAATAGATAAAAGTTTGCTTTTCACGACTCATTCGATGTTGGCAATGCATTCAGCAGTTAAAACCCTAAAGCCTGCTTTTAATTCTAAATAGTAGTAAGAATTAAGTATATGAATGAATAAAAAAAATTAAAATGTTATTTTCTAAATCCATTTCAAAGTTTAATTGGAACCTTATCAATATGCTATAAAACTTGGGATTGTAATAAAATGATCCATCAAGTGTGCGAATCTATAGAAAGGCATTAAAAACATTTGGTTCTAGTCAAATTATATTGTATGTTTTCTAATGAATAACATCACTTATATATCAACAATTGTAAATTTACCAGTAAACTTTTTTTGAAATGGCAAAAATTCTTTAATATGGAAAGGGAGAAAGACTTAAAAAATCTGTATTTTATATTAGAAGACTTCCAGAAAAGACTTAAAGTCTTAGTACTAAAAACTAAGCCTAATTTAATCACTTAAAATGTGCTTAGAAGATAAAAAGTTCAATCTAATAATTTTTTACCTGTATTAAAACCATTTTCGTTAGCAGTGCCAAAGGCTTGAATATGAATATAATAGATTTGCATGGTTGCATTTCCCAAAAGAACAGTATCGGTTGTTTTACATCGAAATGAATTTCCAGCTTTCACTTTAAACAGCTGGGAAGAATTATAGAAGATTTCTGCAAAATAAATTAAAAAAGACTAATTGTATTTAATATAAAACTGTTTAGCCATGGCAGTTAAAATATATAATAAGTCAACCTCTTAATTTTAAATGAGAGAAAAAAAGATAGTTAATGAAATAAGTTAACTAAATTTATATATCAATAAATAATCAATTATATAAATTTTTGTGTAATTGAGGGAAAAGAAATAACTTTATTTCATAGAAAATAATTAAGACATATGCATAAAATATTAAATCTACACAATTGATTTATCTACGTTTAATGCAACTGTATATTTAGTTATTCAGCAGAATTTATATATATAGTCATAAGTTCATAATATACAAGACAAGGCATGATGTAGGGAGACCCAATACGAGTTACAAAACAAATAAATATCCCCAACTAAAATATAATACCAAGTTGGTGCCAGATTTAAACTTGACGAGGTTTTAAAATAATTCAAGATGTATATTATTAAATGTACTTAAATCCTACAATACCATATCTTCCACCAAGCTATAGTTTATGTAAATCTGACAGCACTATATACAAGACATTTGTGTATCAAATAACTAAGGGAATAAAATAGAAATTTAAATTTCTTTTTGAAATTATTAAATTAAAAAAGTTTCCAAGCCTTGGAAAAAACTTACAACCGATAAAAGAAATATAGAAATTCAATATAAAAAATTCCTATATAAAAGGTAATTAAAACAAAACGACAACAAAAAAAAAACTAAGAATCTACACATCTTCAAGATAAACAAAACGTTTCTATACTCCTAGTAGAAAAATTAAATAGGTACATATTCCTCTCCTCCTTTACTTCTTACGAAACATACTAAATATTTATAGTTCAGTGTAGCAGTCATATCGAACAAACACCTTACCTGCTCCCTGTGGAGTATTATACGAAAGTGCTATACGCTGTACGAAGGCATTAGAAGCATCTTTTGCAAAGACGAAGGTTAATGCATAGTTTTTGTAAGACAATTCCAATACTTGTGTTCCATTTGATGCTTGACAATCGCTCCCAGAATCAGATGCATTTGGAGATAAGGCAAAAGTTTCCTCGACACTCTACAAAAAGAAAATGTTCCAAATGTTTAAGAAAACTTTAAATGAAATAACTGAAAAGTAAATAAAAATTTATAGTAAAACATTTTTTATAGGTTACCGAAATATCGTTAATTAGCTACAAGTGAATGCTTGGCTATTCCTATTAAACATTTACTTAATATTTAAGTAAAAGGTTAAAAAATATTTTTCTATAGATTTATTTTACATATTAAGTTATGTAATTTATTAAAAATTGCAACTAAGCTCCAATATAAAATTCTTAATGAAAAAAGTTCAATCTTAGTTTCATTCTAGAAGCTTAGACTTTAAAATAATTTCTTTTTTACCGATTTCGTATATTTAATATATTACTGCGATATTCTCTACATTATGTTAAAAAAGAAATTAAAGATTTAACTGTCTTTTTAAATAGTCATTTTATCTAGTCTATAATAAATACACATATTTAACAGTATCTTATTTTTAATATTAAGCTAGGATAAAAATTCAGAATTTAACATGATATACTTTTTATCTATTAATTATGATGCATAGTTTATATAATATATAAAGCTTCTCAATATCAGAAATTTTAAATTAGAGTTTATTTATTGAATATCAAACTAGTATAGTTATCTAAAAGATAAGACAACTAAATTAATTTAAAGTTGCATGTTCAAGATAAAATAAATGTAATTTAAGACAAAAACCTTGCCCCCGCCCTCCATTTCTCGTTTAATCATAATTTCAAATCTAGTTAAAAATTTTTTAACAAGATAAAAGTGGCAGGATTAAAATAAGACAATAGAGCAGATGGAAAAATTATATACCTAAAAATTTATACTGTTACTAATTTTTACTTTATTTAACAGGCAAGTTATAATTTGAAATATTTGATATTTAGCATTTTTTTAAAACTTTATACTTCAAATATGTAATTTAAAAAATAAACTTTGAGTTAAAATATTAATCTTAGCTTAAATACTACCCCTCCCTTAAAAGCTAAGATGTTATTAAGTCAATTGTTATTTCAAGAAGTTAATATAAAAATACGTTTCATATTGTTACAATTCTTCCAAATTCCCTTCTCATTCCAAATATACCAGAAGCAACAAACATTTAGATAACTAATGAACGAGTATGATTTTCTTTCTCTTTAAAAAGAAAGATAAATTAAAATTTATTCTAATGTAATAACTCAAAATACTACAATTTCATGACAACTTACTCCGACAGGTACATTAAAACCAATTTGTAGCTCGGCTCTTATGCAAGTTACATTTCCATCGGAAATATTCCAAGAGCCCACTTCAGGAAGTGGTGGTTTAGGAGTAGTTGAAACAGGAACAGTAGTAGTCGATGGCGGTAATGTAGTAGGAGGATCTGTAGGTTTGGCTGTTGTTTCAGGTGTTGGAGTTTCTGTAGTTGTCGTTGCAATAGTACTAGTAGTTGTGGGTGGCTCTGAAGTTGTCTCTTGCGAAATTACAAAGCCAACAACTAGAATAACAAGTTAAAATAACTTAATTTTATCTATGTTTTATAGCTTATATAATGCATGTCCAATAGATTATTATGATGAAAAAGATATTTTTCTCAATACACTTAAACATAGTCAAATGCTTTTCTATGAATATGCCAGCTTAAATTGTGTATAGAAGTTTAAAAAAAAAGAAAAAAAAGTAAAAAGCATTAATATATATATAAAAAAAAGCTTCAATATTCATTTTCTAATAAACTTTTAATAGTGATCCCATGAGTAAAAATGATATATTTAAAAAAAAAAAAATCTAGGGCCAGGAAAAGTTCTATTTAAAGTTTACTATGCTACTTATTTATCATTTATCCATTTACACATAATTATGAAAAAAAAGGGAGGGGGAGAAATGATATAAGATAAATTTTAACTATTAATCTAAAATTATTTAAGCACAACACGATCGCATTTTCTAAAAATACCTTCAGTAAGAAGGTAAAAAAGAATTTAGATATTCAAACTAAAGTTCTAGGCTCATTCTGCAATATACAGTTAATTACGATTAAAAAATATTAGCTCCAATGTGAATACAGTGTAAAATAATTGACAAAAAGATCTATTAAATTAAAATTATGTGGTCTTAAGAAAATGCATTAATACAATTTTCTAGGTATTCATGCAATCTAAAAATTTATACAAAATCAATTTATGTAATATTTTCAAAGAAGAGTGGAAGATAATCTAGATTCAAATTTAATACATATATCAAAATTTAATTTATACAATGGTCACAATTTTAAATTAAACAATATTACAAACTTAAAACTTGCACCTCTTCAACCCAAGTAAATCGGAATACAATTAATAATATTTTCTTAAATCTTAAAAAAAAATTTAAGAAAAAATAAATAATAAAAAAAAAAAATAAAAAAGACTTTAACCAATGCTATAAAATTATCATTTAAAATTTTTTTTTTTTTTTTAAAAGCTATATTAACAATTTTATACTTTTTTTTTTTTTACAATTAGAAGTTTTAAATGATAACCAAAGTATATTTATAAATATGATTTTATGAACAAAAGATTAGACATGTCAAATTAGAACTGAAATAAACTTGTATAACTCATTATTTCAAGAGCTTTCCGATTAATAAGGAATCAAATACAAGAAGGGAGAAAAATCAATACATATTTAAATATTAGAACAAATTTTTATCTATTTCAATGTCAAGATGGAATTTTAAAAAAAAGTTGCAGCAAGATTTAAAATATTGATGAACAATTTGAAAAGTCATAATGATTTCAAAAATGAAAATTATGGTCATATTATTAACTCACTAAGATATTGCTAGTATAAAAAGGCACTAGATACATAAAGCAATTTTCCTTTTTGATAAAAAGATCATGTTCAGAAGCTTTATTTTAAATATTATCAGATTAAAATATAACAGGACGGAAACATTCTTTTACAGATAAAGCAAAAAAAATTTTAAAGTGCATATACAAGAAAAATTCAAGTAACAACGCATTTCATTTATACACGTTTGGGAAATTGTATGCGAAAGGAACAAAGTTGCACGATTTGCAGAAACAAATACGACAGTTCCTTGTAGGTTAAAAATAAAAAGAAGTGTAGTAATGAAGCAAAATAGAAATTATTTAACACAGAACTGATTTGTATATCAAATCAGACCAACTCCAAATATAATTAAACTGATATGGATTCAAAACAGGTTCTTAAAGTGTCCAAACTTCTAAGAACGCAATAAGAAGAAAATGACTTAATTTAAATATGAATTAAAATAAAATGTTAACTTACCACACAGAAGAACTAAACTGAAAAGTGTAGATTGAATAAAACCCATTTCGAAAGTTTTCAACTCTGAAAGGAATAATTAAATAGGTTATGCCAAAAAATTAAAAAATTGTGCATCGAATTCGTTTGTTATATATTATGTTAACTTTTGTTAAGCATTCAACAACTATGGGAAGTGAGATGAAGTACCTGAAAGCAAGGAACAATTTATTAAAAAAAAATTACTTTTAATAACTTCCAAGCAGCATGAGAAATGTCTTTTATAGGGCAATCGAAACTGACCACAGACTACTAAGCTAACACCTGAATTGCCATTACTATGGTACTTGATAGAAAATACACATGCAAACAATACTTGAATGACGTAACTGTCACAAGGAAAAGCGATTGACAAACATTTCCGTTTTTCCTTCCTACTCAAGTATGAAAAATTGAAGAAAGGATTTGAACAAATTTTGAATGTGCTTCATCTGCAATTTTTTTCAATTAGAAGAATTGTAAGATATACAAAATAATTTTTCAAAAAGGAAACTATATCTTTTGAACTGAAGAAATTCCGGGTGCAAAGAATTCAACAAAGACTAAACGCTGTGAACAATGTAATATTAGCATTTAATGGGTTTTTTTCATTTATTCAACAAAAAAGTAAATGTTTTATTCTATCAACAATTACTACTGCTGCAAACTCAATTTGATAATAAAAAAAGTAATGTCTTCGAATCTTTATTGTGTAACAAGTTACAAGCTTAAAGGATCTGTTATGTAAAGAATTTAAGAAAGAAAGAAAACTAATTGAATTATATTTATTTAAATTATATTAATTATATTCATTACAGCCTTATTATGTTGATATGTGGCTCTTAAATTTGCTGCTATTTACTGTATTTGTAAATGATGTATTTTGTTTCGAGGATAATTTGGAAGCAGACTGAAATACGACGAAAGCTAACATCTTGTTTTCTTCTGCCATAGGATCGGCAAGATGAAAAGACGGCATATCCACACACGATTTATACGATCGAAAAGTGTCCTCCTGTAAAAAGTTGTTGCGCAAGCGAATGTGAAGCATGAAATAGCAAAGTTTGTTACTCTTGGCCCTAGTTAGCGCTTCAGAAAAACAAGGGACGCTGATTTAGGTTTAAATCGCTGACAGTTTTCTGTCACCATGCTTGTAAAAGAGCCATAAGTAACAACAAAAACCAAACTAAATAGTTGATGAATGTAGTATCCATCAAGTATAATGATATTCAGAGTCAGCATTTGCCAATCTTGGAAGACGTGCTCATACATAAGCGGCCACACAACAATAAACAACTTTGCGTGAGACCGTCAGTGATTTGTCTTAACACATTCGCTGCCACTGACGCGCTTGTGCGTTACAAATAATATATAATTGTATCAAACCATCTATGTTATTAGATGACACCTTCTCTACTACAGTTAAAAGATAGCAAAGAAGGGGTCATCTAATTAGATAAATGGTCCTGATATCAAGCGTGGGTAGTGGCAGTGAAGGTGTTAAAGAAAAATTTTTTAGTAATACTCAATATTTTACATCTACAATCTTTGTTATTGCAAATCAAGCGCAGAAATGAGAATTTAAGCCTCGATTTTTTTTCTCCTATGCATTTTACTAAAGAATTCAATAAACTCTTTGTCAATTCATCGAATTTGCATTTTTCTTTTCTTAACAAAACCCTCTCCCTAGCTTTTTTAAAAACAGTTAAGAAACTTCTGAACTTTTTTTTTGAAATACTTTAGTTTAAACAATTGAAGAAGATACTGTAAAATTTTTTCTCAAATTATGTTATATGAACCATGGATTGATTAGTTTAGAATGTATAATTTTGAATCCCCATGAATATAAAACTGCACCATGTTTAGCATTTTTATTTTTTCCTCTTTACTATATGCAATAATTTCAACTTATCTTCATTCTAAAAGTAATTATTTCCAAATCATTTTAACTTCTGAGTTGTCTGGGGCTTCCCTGAAATGCTATTTCAACTAATTCCTTTTTAAAGTTATATAAACTTGAAAGATATTTCCACTGTGTCTTATATTAGTTTCCAGCCTTCCTTTCTGTAGAAGTGTAATTCTTGCGAAGAAATTTCTGAGCCCTCTCCAATCATGCAAAATAAATGGTGGTGTAAGAAAAACTCAGGCTATCTTTTCCTTAACACACACATTTTGGAATATATTTCCATAAAAATGTCAATGTTGAATAAGAAGTATTCTACGGATATATTTCTATTTCGAATACTGTGTTGGATAATATTTGAATTCACGAAGCAGATAAGAGTAGTTTTTAGATAATTCAGACGATAGAAATTCCATGAATGAATTAAAAAAAAATGAAGTAGACAAATTTTTGTTTAAAAAAATGAACATAAATATATTAATGAGAAATGGTTGAATTTTAAACATTTTTCCACGCATATTATCTTTAGAAAACTGAATTTTCAGCCATTATATTTATTAAAAAGTAAATATAGGACATGGTCTATATGTATCTAATTTGTACTTGAAATACATGAAAATAAATCAAAATGAACGGAAAAGGGATGCAGTGAAACAGGCGCATTTTTCACAATCCAACTCAAATACTTCATAATTTTTAATGCCTTTTGCTATTTATAATTATCCACTTAAATACTATAATTTAAATATTAAATTTGTATCTATTCATTATTAATGCAAACATTTTATACACAAAAAATGTAAATTGTTTATTCTTTGATTACAGATTTTTTTAAGATCTCTATTTACTGTTTATTTTTGTAATAGCGCTGATCTCTCTCTCTCTCTCTCTCACACACACACACACACACACACGCACACACACAAACACACACACACACACATGCTGTAATCCTTTGCGCTGTTTACTTAAATGTTCACTGAAATTTTATATCAATTTATTATCGCATAAAACTCATCTAAAAGGTGAGGGTTATATAAAATAAATCGTATACAATTACTATCTCGAATTACGCTACTGCGTATATTGTAATTATATTCCTTAACTAGAGATGAAACAGGATGGTTTCATATTCTCTCAGGAATTGAATATAAAAATATCGGTTTATTTTATTTTATTTATTGAGAATGTAATAAAACATTATTCAGAATGCAATTTTAATTTGTTCTTACATTTCTAAAATACAACGGAAGAAGCCGAGGACCTGGCCTAGGGACAGTGCGTCTTTCTTGTCATCTGGTCTTCTAGCGTTCGAGTCTTGGTCCGGGCATGGCTGCTCTCTACCATGTGTTCTATCTGTGAGGCGTGTGAAAGATCTCCCCACCCCCGTAGAAAGGAGTGTGTGTCATCTTCAGACTCGACATAAGTCTGATGACTTCTGCTCTCGGGTGCTCAGGGGCATTTACTCTCAGAATCCATGCCATAAGTAATAACAAAGAATTCAGAAATAACTACTTTTTCCTCTCTTAAAATATATTTTTTCCTGCTTGCATTTACCTCTAACAATAGTGTTGGACCTAAAATTACGCGTTGCTTTAAACGGGACGTTAATATAACTAAACTAAACTAAACTAAGTAACTAAAATTAACCACAAAAATAAATATTCAACTTATATCTCAAGGTATAAATTATTTATATTTTAGATGAATGCCACAGAAAAATAGTTTGAAGGATGTTATTCATAATTTTTATCTTATAATATTGAAAATTAATAGAAATTCGGCCAGTTTCAGTTTCTTTTCTTCCTTGTTATTAAAATTTGTATCACAAATATCTATGGGCATTCCGATATGGATATTTTTAGAAAATTTAGAAAATGTTATACTAAATTAAAAAGTTGAATATTTAATTTTTTTATTGCTTCATGAAATGTGTTTTAAGAAATTGAACTATACTTGACCTGGAAGATTCAAATTTAAAACTAAATTAAGAGAGCAAATATCAATTATAAATACAGTAAAAGCTCTTTATTCGCGAGGTATATGTTCCATAAATATGCCGCGAATACAGAAACCGTGAATACGGAATGGTAATTTATATGGGATTATAGGAGATACGTTCTTATGTGATAAAAAAAATACATAAAAAATCAATTTAATTGAAGTTTTTGAACATCTTGACTAATTATCTTAAGGTTTAGGCAATGGTTTGAAGAATTTTGTAATTTTCTCTTGCTTGGCTGTTTTTAATAGCTCCTTCCATTCAGACTGATACGCAGCAGTCGCATT
Source organism: Argiope trifasciata (assembly GCA_026543055.1). Taxonomy (NCBI): domain Eukaryota; kingdom Metazoa; phylum Arthropoda; class Arachnida; order Araneae; family Araneidae; genus Argiope; species Argiope trifasciata. The sequence continues at coordinate 1,515,171 of JAPMOQ010001579.1, forward strand.
AGCAATTTGCCTCTTAAAAATAAGACTTCGTTCCATAGACGGATCAATGTTCATAAAGAAATAGCAAAGCTCATTTGCCATTCTTAAACCTTCACTAATATTTTTCGAATTAAATGTCACGTTTCCAGTGCTTGTTGAAGCCTCTTCTTCCTTGAGCTGTGAATTTAACATTTCCTCCAAGTCGGTTTCAGTCAGATCTTCATCTTACGATTCCTGAATGTCTCTTGATTCTATCTGTTCGAACCCATCTCGTCCTATTCCATTCGCGACTTCGACTATGTTTGCTGTTAACAACATACTTTAGACAAAGTTGTAATAAGATCTATTTTACTTTTTTTATTAGTCCATTTGACGGCATTTACGAAGGATATTGGGTTGGATACCTATTGGAATCCTTTCATTATTATGTATGTACTTATTAGATCCGCGAATAAAGAGATGCTTAGCCGCGAATATAGGAATTGGGTCGCATTTTTTAAATCCGCGAAAGCGCGAATGAAGGAAACGCGAATAAGGAGCTTTTACTATAGTTAAAATAATAGAATAAATTTTGCGACTATGAAAAAAAAAGCTTCAAAACAAAGGATTTATTGGATAAAAAAGTCAAAAATAGACCTATCGTATGTATTGATTCGAATGAAAGAAGATGGAAAGTTACAAGGAATGCAAACGAAAATCCACAAATTAAAACGTCGAAGTTAATATCTGATCCAGAAATTTTTCAAAGAAAATAATGAAATCTTGCGACAATTCTTAGTGTACTATGAAGAAAAAGATAATCTTAGTTAAAAATATGAGAGAAAGAGAAAAAAAAAACATTCATAATGAAAGTAAATCGAAAGAAAAGGTGATTTTCCAAAATGGGTGGAAAGAATTTCCTGCTTTGATGTTTTATTACTTTTTTTGGGGGGGGGGGATGAAACGAATAACTTTTTTTGAACGAACAAAATTTTGAACGGATCGTTATTCTACCAAATGACTATCTCTATGAAATTAATTTAAGGTATCTAACTATGTTAGAAGGAAAAAGTTTGGAAACTTGGATTTTATAAAAACTACTTATCATTATTAGATGTATTGTCTATTATAAACACTATAAATACAAAAAAAAATATTTGAAAATATAATATATTTTGAGAAATACAACAATATGTAGTAAATTTTAATGAAATTTAACCGAAACGGTTAATACTCTACACAAAATTGTAATATAGCAATCCTATTTTTCTTTGCACAAAAGTTTTAGAATATAATGATGAATGAAATGAACCAAAATCTAAGAAACAATTTGTGATGCAAAGAAGTTATGTGGAAAATATACGTAAAAATGCAGTTTTTTCAATAAATTTACAACTTAATTTTTCTAAAAATACCTATAAATGAAAAAAGTATTTCACCAGCAATAAAAATTTTGGCTCATTTCATTGCCAATATCATTTAAAACACAGGCATAAATTTTTATGTATTTTATTATGAAATTTTTATTAACTTCTTTTAGTTTTTGAGATATCATATTAACTTTGGAAAATTTTTATGAAAATGAAAATTGAAGTTAAAGACAAATTTTAGCTGAAAAATATGTTTTGCTTAAACTTCCCCTGAATGATAGGCCAGGCCTTCCATTTCCTAGAAAGAGTAAACTGTTTTGGAAAGAGAAAAATCCGAACTAAAAGAAATAACAGTTAAAAAAAATCTCCATTGTGGTCGAAAACCAGTGTTTTTTTAACGTAATAGGATACCTTAAAAAAAGAAAAGTAAGCAAAGACAAAACTCAAGTTTAAGTATCAGATGATATTGTTAAAGAGGTGTATCAGTTACGATTTGGAGGGCACACAATGGCTCCGGGAAAAGTTAATTTAGCTATTTTGGAGGGAACAATAAAAATGCAAGCTATTTGGATACTTTGAAATAGTGCCAAGGTATTGAAAGCTATAGAGCTTTTTTATTATCTATATACTGTAAAAGCTCCTTATTCAAGGGGTATACGTTCCATAAATATGCCGCGAATACAGAAACCGTGAATACGGAATGGTAATTTATAAGGGATTATAGGGGATACGTTCCTAGGTGACAAAAAAAAAACACAATTATATAAAAAAATCAATTTAATTGAAGTTTTTGCACATTTTGATTAATTATCTTAAGGCTTAGGCAATGGTTTGAAGAATTTTGTCATTTTCTCTTGCTTGGCAGTTTTTAAAATCTCCTTCAATTTAGACTAATACACAGCAATCGCATTAGCAATTTGCCTCTTAAAAATAAGGCTTCGTTCCATAGACGTTCATAAAGAAATCGCAAAGCTCATTTGCCATTCTTAAACCTTCACTAAGAATTTTCAAATTAAATGTCACGTTTCCAGTGCTTGTTGAAGCCTCTTCTTCCATGAACTGTGAATTTAACATTTCCTCCAAGTCGGTTTCAGTCAAATCTTCATCTTGCGATCCAAGTAATTCTTGAATGTCACGTGATTCTATCTCGAACCCATCTCGTCCTATTCCATTCGCGATTTCAGCTATGTTTGCAGTTTGCATTTAACAAAATAATTTAAACAAAGTTGTAATAAGATCTATTTTACTTTTTATATTAGTCCATTTCACGGTATTTACAAAGGATATTGGGTTGGATACCTATTGGAATCCTTTTATTATTATGTATGTACTTATTAGATCCGCGAATAAAGAAATTTTTAGCCGCGATTACAAGAATTGGGTCGCATTTTTTAAATCCGCGAATAGTGAAACCGCGAATGAAGGAAGTGCGAATAACGAGCTTTTACTGTATATAAAATGATGCCCCCTGAAAGCGTTGGTATGTTTGAAAGAAAGAAATACTTAACTGATTTTGGAGATATTTGTACAGTTTTGTAAGTTATTTATTGGGGAATGTCATATGAAAGTAAAGAAAGAAATTTTATAATTGCGATTTTAATTATTTTCTTACTACGATTCGTGCATACGTAAAATCGCAGTATTTGTGCTTTGCATTTATCCTTTCTTGCACAAATAACAACAGCTTTTGTAGGCACATGCAATATATTTCTTTGTCTACGTCTGGTTTTAAACAGAAATTCAATCCTCATTATGCCTCAAAAATGTAATCCAACCTTGGCCGGGGCATATTAAATGCCAGAAAGCTTCATTTGTTGAGTGATAATGATAATGTACTGGAAAGAAACCTTCGGTTAGCGAATATCAGAAATACCCAAACTTACAGAAGGAGAGTCTGATATTGAGTGTCCGTCTCTCCTTAAATCGTACTGCAACTAAATTCCAGAGACAGAATGAATCTCATGAGGAGCTAAGTGATTACTAGCCATTACAGTTTACAAAAATATTATGAAGGAAATTGAATTTAATTTTCATATCAAATTATTCAGAGTTGATAAACAAATGTGGGACAGTGGGTATAATGATCTGTTTGTATATTTTAAAATTTTTAAACAGTTTTCTATTGTATATTTTTAGTGAATTGTTTTGTCTATGAACAGATCATATTTTTGTATGGATACATTCTTGTTTATTTATAAACAAAATAATTATCAAAAGTATGCAGTTCGAGTTTTGCAGGACTAGCTGCTCTATAATGCATCGAAACGAAATAAAAAACTCTGCTCTGACATCCAGATGTTTCTCCATTGGCAATTTGTAGAACTACTTTTACAGGCAAATTAAAAATTTAAATAAAAAAAAACTAAATGTAATAGCAATACAATCATCTCCGAAGAAAAACAACATTTTTTAATCCTCAAAATTTAGTGAATTTAACTATGTCTAATTTGAAATTGTGAATAAATAAAGACAGAAGATGCTTAAACATTATTGAATTTTAGCATTTTAAAAAGTAGTTTGTTGAATTTGACATTTTTTTCGAATTCGATTCTACCTATTAGCTCACATTCTCCCTATATATAAATTGTTCAAACTTTCAATCGTGAATAGAATATTTTTTATTCATCCACTCAAGTTCAAATACATTTTTTTAAAACTCGTAGTGGATGGCATTTGATGTGCATACAATTTTTTCATATATTAATTCATTAATTAAATTTAATTAATTTTAAATCAGTCAAATAGGTTTTAGTAGTTGGTGATGGAAATTTAAATTAACAGGCTGTAGCTCAATAGGTAAAATGCGAGGATTTTAATATTTTTCAACAGAAGGTGAAGAATGCGAGTTCAGCTCTTGCGAAAATCAATAATTTTTTGATAAATTAATTAATTTTAGTTTTATATGGGAGAAAAAAAATGTATCTTATATAAGATATTTAGCAGGATATAAATTTAGGAATAAATACCCTCAGTGACGGATCGTGTAGATTGCTGGAATTTTTTTTCTTTAGCCATTTAATATTGTAATTTTGTCATATGTATACATATATGTATTTATATTAATTGTAACTATTTAATAAAAAGTAGAAAATTTTCTTTGTTGGACTAAGTAGGACTAGACTTAACTTTTTAAAATTATTACTTGTTTGTGTTTCTGATTGCATAACTTAACTTCATGAAGCACTGATATATAAATACCTGATAATTTAAGTTCAAAACTAGTTTTTGTGATACATTAATAATAGTGATATTTTAAATTAAATATTTTCAAATTAAACTTCTTAATTTTGTTAAACTGTTTGTTCTGAAATTATAATTTATTAATAATGAAATAAATCATTGAATTTTAATTCAGCATGAGCACTACAGTTTCTGAAATAGCTGTATTTCCCCATTTTAAAATTAAGCTGAAAATAGCTTATAATGATTGATATATAAATTTCCTTGGTAAAACTCTATCCATTTATGATATTCCACAAACTGTTAACTCAATTATTTTCAATCTTTAACGTCAACAATATAAATAAATCACTCTCAAAACCGGAAATATAATTTTTCACATTTGGAATTTTTTCCTGAAGAAACAATTTTTTTGGGGGTGGGTGGGTGGCTAAGGATAATCATATGCTACAGCTAGGAAAAATTCATCAGCAGCACAACACATTCTATATGTAGCAATTTCAAATTAATGTAGCAATTCTGCGTGTAGCAAAACCATATTTGTTTCATTCCCAGCAGATTCAGAAGTATTAGGCACTTCAGCTCTTCAAAACATAGTTCAAGAGCAGCGTGGAAGAGCACATTTGGATCTAAGAGAACTTTACAAAAAATTTTGGCATTCAGAGAAGAAGAAAGCAATAAGGAAGTTGAGAAAAGAAGGATTCTACACCGGTTCAAATCGATAAAAAAAGTAAACAAAATTTTTAAAAAATCACAGGGGTACACCTCACAAATAGAACAAAGAGAAGGAACGAAACGAGATTCCTAGGGCACCCAGATTACGGTTAAGGCTCTATACCCTTGTACCAGCACGCCGGCAGATTGAGGATTTTATAATGAAATTTTGCTATCACACTAGGTAATACAATGATCTCAAATGGTAACTTTGTTGAATCTGAAAAAAAAAGTTAAATATTTTGTTGTGCAAATAATTTTAAAATATGTTTATTTTAAGGAAAGTTTTTTTTCCTATTTAAAAAAATAAATAATTTAGGTCCTTTATATTTCCAAACCTGAACGACGAGCACTTCATATTTGACACTTTTCACCTAAGTTGCAGTTTTTCCAGCAGCTATTAAAGAGATTAGCAGGATGGTATTCCTATCTAATTTCATTAACTCTTCTGCATAGGATTTGTAGAAGTAATATGTATAATTGTGATATTATGATTGCTCTTTACTTTATTATGTGTCTAAATATTTTTAATAATAAAAATAAAACATAAATTATAAAATTTTAGTTGAGCTTAGTCTTATATCGAGTTTTGATGATTTTATTTTTTAATTATACAAGGACAATTCAAATAAAAAGGTATGAAATGACACTGTAGGTGTAAATGAAGACTTTTTGAAAGTGTACACCATAGGCCTGGGCACAAGGATACCTTGTTATCAGAATTCCTGACGAGATCCAGTCCATCACAGCGTCTTTGAGTTCGCCGTCCAAATTGGAGCGCCTCCATTTCAAATGTTTTTTCAGGGAACCAAACACACGAAAATCGCAGGGCAGCATATACGAGCTGTTGAGTCTTGAACTTGGCTAGTTCCGCGTGTGTGACCCTGGAGACATGTGGCCGAGTGTGATCAAGGAGCATAACCACGCCCATCTCGAGTAGCCCCAGTCTTTTGTTCTTGATGGACCTGCATAGTCTTCGCAGCGTCTCACAGTACACATTGAAGCTAATGGTTCATCTGTGCTCGAGGAATCCAACAAGTAGCTGACCTTGGACGTCGAGCTCAAGGACGTTGTGAAGAACTGGTCACATGGCCACAGGAATTCTGGGAACAAGGAATCCTGCGGCTCGTTTACCAATAGACTCATTGTACTCAGGCCTATGGTGTATACTTTGAATTAAGTCTTCATTCATACCCACAGTTTCGTTTCGTACCTTTGCATTTGAACAATCTTTGTATATCATTTTCTAATAAATCATTCTTTCATTTTTTTAGTCTCAATAAAAAAGCTGGTTTGCAATTAAAATAAAAGGAAATTATATTGTTTAGCTTTTAAACACTGATTTATTGTAGTATATGTTTTAAATTTAAACAAATAATATAAAAACATTTTTTAAAAATTCAATTCCTATTTATTTTCTTATATTACTAATATACACCTTATGATATTTATGATCGGTTGTCACGTCGGTAATCTCATAGCTTGGCGACATATTTGATGACCTTATAGGAAATACTGGTAAAAGTTAATTAATTAATTATTATTTGAAAAAAATTGTATTAACTTTAAGTGTCATCCACTACAAGTTTAAAAAAATGTATTGGAACATGAGTGGATGAATAAAAAGTTTTATCAAAGATTGAAACTTTGCACAAGATATATATAGGAAGAGTGTGAACTAATAGTAGGAATTGAATAAGGTTCAAAAGTTAATATTAATAAAATTAGTTTTGCTTTGATACCACACCCATTAATCATCACTATTTTGGATATTTCTATTAAAAAACCAGTGTGTCTCAAGTATTATCATTGTTTTATAATATATGGCCAATAGCTGCAAATGCATTCAAAATCGTGTTAGATAATTTATCCCACTTTTTATGACAATAAACTAGACTAAATTCCTATAGTACATTAACAAAGAGAATGCATTAATCTTAATTAGTATCTCTATATGCAATAATGAAGATGAAAATGTGTGAGTGAATGTATTGATATTTTACAGGCCTATTTGTCTATATTACTATTTGATCAAGAACTTCTAAATTTTGCGCATATATAATTTAGAAGCTATGAATGCGCAATTTTTAATTACAACCTTAATTATTTAAATATTACACAAAATTTTGGAGCCTTTTTGCTATAATTTCTGGACATTTTATAACACAAAAAAGGTTTTCATCTTAAAATTAAATATATTTACATATCATTGCGAAGACATAAATTTTTGGGGCGAATAATTCCTCCTATTTTTAATCAATTTTCAATCGATGTTTTTTTTTGTTTTATAGAAAGATATGTCATTATTAAAGTAAAAATCGCATTGTTTCCATTGTTGCTATTAATATTTCCTCTTGGCCGCTCTCATTATTTAAGATGAAACTATAAAGTTACAATTTATTTTTTCATGATGAACAGTTTTTATTCAAAGCATGCTTTTAAATACTTTCTGAAATTTCTTATACTTACCATAGTTTAACTTTACAAATAAGCAGTACTGAAAGTTATTTAAAGTGCATCTATTTTTAAACAATACTACTCTTTAACGTAATATAATTCGAAGTTTAAAATGTTAACTTTTTTATCCCTTGAAATTATATATTATCCTTTTACCACTTGAAAATTATTTTCTTATTTTAGTGCATTACATTTTTTTTTTTTGCTGCATCAAACATTTTTTAAAAATAATTATCCGATTTATTGCGCACATCCTGAAAAATATTCTGTAGTGTATATAAAACTCCAATGCTGAACTATTTTCTGTTCTTATATTTCAAATAAAAATATTTAGTTTTACCCAGTATTTTTTATATTAGCTCATTATTTATATTAGTTCAAGTTTTATTACTATTAGTTTTATTTTTGTATATTAGTTCAAGTTTTATTACTATTAGTTTTATTTTTTATATTAG
>JAPMOQ010001579.1:1523314-1576468 GCA_026543055.1 Argiope trifasciata
TATATTAGTTCAAGTTTTATTACTATTAGTTTTATTTTTTATATTAGTTCAAGTGTGAACACATCTATTTTTTTAAATAAAAATTTAAATTTTGAATTAAATCGTTGCATTTTAGTGGGATGGCAGGAAATTAAGAAGATGCATTGAAATGCATACTGGGTAGAGTGAGTACAAAAACATAGCATAGTATGTATTATACATTCGTAAATTTTAAGCTTAAAATACATTGCTGAAGAAACCACTAAGAACTTTAAATATTGTCACGAAGTTTCAAATAAACACACCGTCAGCTTTTAACTAATGAAATTGTTTATTGAATGAAAGGAACGAATTGCAACTTAACAAGGTCAAGAAGCTGCTCACGACTAGTGGGTATCAGCTTTTATACAAGAACAGAATATTCTAGTAACAACTAATTTACATAATAAGGAAAGGTCTAGAATGTTAGAGAACATAAGGAAACAAACTAAAAATCCACGCTTTGGACATAACATTCATGGCGAACATCTAACCCGCAAACTCTGGGTTTGGATCACATGCGTTGGCCATTCAACCACTGAGCTCGTGGTAAGCTTTCTTTATGCAGCAATATTTTATTGAAAATCTTAGTTACTATTATTCCTTCAGTCCATCTGGTTGCAAAAAGCTACTAATCGTTAAAAAAAACTTTCACAAAATCTTATCAATGTGATTGAACTTACGTAATATTTAACATTTTTTACAATCAACCCAATAAAATATCAGTCGTATTTCTGTAAACTTATTTAATTGAATTACTGAATTTAAAAAAAAATATGTAAGCAATGCTATCAAAATATTACACACATGAGAATGTAATTAAAATTTGTTAAATATCTTAATTCTAAATCATCAAACGTTTTTAATGCAATGACATGAAATATGATTTCTAATAAAAAATGGATATATATTAAATCAGATGAATTTCCATAAATGTAAACTAGAGCCAAATAATATCGAAAGAGAGAGAGAGGGATAAACAAGAAAAAAAAGATCGAATTTAAGCCTTGGAAGAAAGAGAGGAAGGAAGGAAAAAGCACCACACAGCTAGTTGGCAGTGCTTCAAGATTGGGCTGGAACCAAAGCAGCTTATGCAAATTTAATGAATGAATGTTTCGTTTATGCCTTCCACTAATTCCAGGCAGCGAGCTATAATGCCTTCTTCCTCTAGTTTCTGAACAGTTCTAATTTACGTATCTTCTATTAATTGATTCGTTTACTTCTATTAATTGATTCATTTTCTTTGCCTGCGTTTACAAATCTTTATTTTTATTTTCGGTATTGATCGATTTCTTAGTACGAAAAACAACTAAACTGATTTATAAGAGAAAAAATAAATATTGGAAACAATTTCAACAATGCAGCGTTCCCGCAACCTTATTGGCGAACACTCTCTGAATTAATATTGCTTGGTCTAATATAATCAGAAAGTTCAGGAACCATGGATTATAAAAGGCACAGGGTATCCCACAATGTATGCAGCGTGTAGTTTTTACATATTCGGATGAAACATGTCAAGACAAATATTTTAATGTCTAATACGTGCCTCCCGCCGAATATAAACTAACTACACGAATAAAGTTAATTACAAATCGGACAGATTGTAGTCCAAATTTTGATGCATACGACGATTGCTCAACATGTAAGCTTCCCTAGATGACCATAACATAAACGGCGGCCCAACGATCAAAACTATGTGCGAAAGATAAGCAATTATTGGGTTATTAAAGATGGTGGTATCATATTAGAACCATATATTTTTTTCTTGACTTCATATCTTGAAGATATTAGTGAAATATTAATTAACTTAATATGTTTAAAAAATCCTTAAAATAAGACTTGAGAATCATCCTCATTGTAAGCAAATTTTTCAAGATAAAAAAAATTATAAAAAAAATTCTTACCTATATAATCGAAAGCAGAAGGAGTTCTGTGATAAAATATAGTTTCAGGAACTGAGTTGACAGTTAATAAAGCACCTTATTCCACCAGGATTGCACACAAAGAAATACCGTGTGATCCAAAAGTTAAAACGAACTTTAAAAATGAACAATTCGAAAACCAAAAAAGATAAAAAAGATGAGTTTTGCATTAAACGGATGGAAAAGAAAACGGGTTTTGTGTGTCAACTAATCAAAAGCAGTTCTGTTGGCGACCAACAGATGGCGCTGTCGATTTCTGATGCAAGGATTCTGCAAAGCAACAACCGATATAAAAATGAGCAACTGCAGTAAGTAATGGTAGCTGAAGCTTATAAGCATCGAAATACTGTCCACAATTGAGAAAGCCCTCTTAGTTAAACTATTATAAGAATTCAGAAAGTGCCACTGCGGCATTGCGAGCATAGTGCTATATGAAGGGTATGCGAGATAGCAAAGGACCAATAACGGTTTTTGCAACATTTTCAACAGATGATGAAGAAATTTGAAGCTGTCTGCTCTTTGGCATCATATGCAAGAAGTGGACGTCCTTCAGCAGCAGCGGCTGTTACCAAGACAGTGGAGCAGACGATGAAATCCATGTCGGCGGTTTCTGCACATGGGTAGTGCAGTGTTTGAGAAGTTTCGAGGCAGACAAGAGTGTCGTACGGAAGGATCTGAAGAGCACTACGAATAACTCTGAAGCGGTATTCCTACAAGTTGCAATATAAACAACAACTGAAACCTCCTGACTTCGACTCTCACTAAGATTTTGCTAATTTGGTATTCTATAAGATGGAAGAGCAGCAGGACTGGCTTCACACTGTGCTTTGGACAGGTGAAGTGCGTTTCACACTCTCTGATGCTGTTAACATCCACAATTCTCGAGTATGAACCACAGAAAATCCCCATGATTGTTGAGGAACCCTTGCAACAGCATAAAGCCGCAGTCTGATATGGGTTCACGGCTGGTTTCATAGCTGATCCATTTTTTTCGAGGAAGTCACACAGACGAGTTTCAAAACAGTTTCTATGTCTGGTCAACGTCATGCAGAACTCGCGACAGGCACTCCATGCTCCACTTTATGCAAGATAGAGCACCACCTTCATTGCTCTGCCTGTGCAAAGCCTGCTACACTCAGCATTTGGGTAGGATCGCATTACCAATCTATACTTTAATCTCGTATGGCCTCCAAAACCTCCCGATTTGACACCCTGTGACTTTTTACTGTGCGGATTCTTGAAGTCAAAAGCGTAACGCGAACAACCATCATCACAAGCAGCACTGAAAGATGCCATCGTCCAAAATGCGTCTGCCATAACACAAGAAATGCTACTAAATGCTATGACCGGTGTGTTGGCTCGTCTCTCAGCTGTACTTCTGAATGATGGACATCACATTGAAAATTTAACTAATTAACTGTAATCAGGCTGACTTAAAATTTATCAACATTTTTTCATTTGTAAATCATATATTGGTGAAATAAAATAAAAAACTATAGTAGCATCTGTTGGTCGCCAACAGGACCATTTTTATTTCGTTGCCACGCAAAACTCGGCTTCTTTTCCATCCGTTTAGTGCAAAAGTCATCTTTTTTAATCTTTATTCGTTTTCGAATTATTCATTTTTTAAGTTCGTCCTGACATTTGGATCACCCGTTATATTTGAATCGAAAACTCGATAACAAAATTATGATTTTAAGTAGAACTGATCCGTGATGTACGGAATCAGAAGATAAAAGCATTTTGTTCAGACGTTTTTGAGTTTTCAAACTTCTTTTCATTCGGTATTTTCTTCTCTTTAATAGATTTTAAATTAAATGATTTGATCGTGTATAAGTAAATATAGATTTTTGCTAATCAAATCATAATAAGCTGTAATAGAAAAACATTAATTCGATAAAATAATTATTGAGTTCACAGAAAATTTCCATCTAGGCAGCTATCTAGAACCGCTAGTCTAATGGGAGACCCAGGCAGGTACATGAAAGATATTATTGTCCTAGTTACAAAACAATAAATTTATAAAGATAGCAAATACCCTAAATTCTAAATTATTTGGACTTAAATGCACGTTTTGTGTACAATCAATGTGTGTACTTTTGTTTTGTATTATGTGTACGTTCAATGAAAATGTCACAATGAATTATTTAGAACACTATTAAATAAATTAAAGGCTACTTACTTAATTATTTATAAAATATTTGATGGCTAAATATTTTTTTTATTTGCTCATGTTTATATCACACCCCAAAAAATCTTATAAAATAATTTTTGATATTTTCTTGAAATTTATTATTAACTATGACAAAAATGAAATTCTTTTGCTTATATATAAGAAAATTATTAACGAATAATTATTGCTAATCTTTCAAGAATTTTACTACTTTAATCAATATTATGGTACATTAAAGAATTTAATAAACACTTAAATCTTTTGTCGAAGTTGCTTACGTTACGAATTAACGTGAAATGTTATTAGCATGCTGTTGAATTAGATAATTGGGTTGAAATATGCTTCTAAATTGATCAGTTATTAAAAAGACCATATAAACTATAAATTATCTAAATCCCAAAGTATTTGAATGTCTTATCATACAGCGGTAAAACTTTTTATTTTTATTTGTTGATTTACTTTTTAAAAATATAAAGATATCGAATCCTTAACAGCTAAATTATTATATAAAAAATAAACATGTTTTAAAAGAAATATCGTTAATTTTAATAAGTATACTAATTTTGCTTATTTTAAAGAATAATATGATTATCTTGAAATAAAACTTATTCAGCATATTTATAAGAACCAATCAATTATTATAACTTTCAGCATATAAGAAAATCTCAAACATTAAACTATGATTTTATCTTTCCTAGAAATATCAATTCTCAGAGGAATAAAGCTTTCAGCAAATCTCATAAAACGGTAATTAAAAAGTGAATCTTCAAAGATTATTTTTTTTTCAAGAAAGCTTCTAAATTACGATATTTGCCACTGCAGTCCTATTACTGACAAGAAAATTTTCTTTCCATACATAGGACAAGTAGTTTAAGCGATGGCTTCTATATGTTGAAAGATTCCATAATCATCTGATAAGATTAAGTGCAAGTAAATGTTTTTCTTCCCTGAACTGAAAAATCCACCAATCAGAGATCATTTCGGAAAGTAAAACACTGAAGAATATGATGCTTTTCGATCTTTTCATTAACGACCACTTACAATTGCTAGTTGATTGGTCAAAGGGTAAAAAAGAATTAAGAGCAATGAATATTTATCAAAATTATTTATTTAAATCATTTTAAAGTTTACATCGCTTCACACTTTAGCTACACCAGAAGAGTTTACCGTGAGTACACTTTTTTTTTATTTGTTTTGAAAATTCCTAGTACTACGAGTTGCAGTTAGTAGTATGTGTACTTATGTAACAGCAGTCAAAGTCTGATTTACAGTTATCATTGATTAAATTATCAATCCCAAAGCTATAGATTGATCAAATATCTATATGTTGTTGAATCCACAGAAATAATTTAAAAGAGATGCCTTAATAAAACGTAATTTGAAAGAATTTATATGGTTATAATTTGAGAAACCTAGTTTTTGAAAGTAGATAGTTTGATGTTTATGCCAAAGGATTATTTTAGTTTTATGACATCCATCTAAAATAGGCTCATTTATTTAAATATTTAAAATCGTTCATTTCGTTTAACTCTTAAATCAATTATTTATGTGTGCGATTTATGAAAATTAAGGAGATATTAGTTCATTATCATTTGATGGATTTATGCATTTTCTGGTCACTGTATATTTAATAAACTGGTCTTGTTCAGCTTCACAAAACATCACACCTTTGATGAATATATAAACGATTTATTTGAAATTAATTTTATTTTTGAATAATTTTATGGAAATGCTTATGCTTTTATTTATTTATTATGATTTATGATTCAATTTTTAGCAATGCTGTAAAAATCAAGTGAATGTAATGAAACAGATGGGATCCTGAACAATTATGCAAAGTAGAGAATTTAATATTATCTTATTATTTTGTAATTCACTGGGTTATTTTTTTCCAAAATTATTTACTTGTCAAATAGATGAGTGCAATTCCTGAAACTGTCTTGAATAGCGTCTAGTCTGTTTAGACAGAAATCTGTCATTACTCTTAATCTTGCATCTATTATTTAAGATATTCTGCAGAAACGGATTTTTAACTAGGCAGACTAGACACTACCGCGAATCAATGGATTGTTTAGACCAGACACATGTTTAATAAAAAAATTTTATTAGCATAACTATCAAATAAATAAATTTCTAAAAAACAAAAACAAAATTAATGAATTATAAATGATATTATTAACTCTTCTCCAAGAAGTATTTTGATGATTAAAATGCTATTAGCTCAACTCCACCATATAATAAATCAGTTTCTCATCTGATTTTTTATATACGATAGTTATAATATAATATTATATATCCTTATTTTTTAATACGATAGTTATAATATCTGTTAGTATTAAATGCCTGTTTAAATAATATTGAGTATAAACGTGGACTCCTTGGAGTCATGAGTGATTATTAATGTCTTTGATTATTTCACTAATAATAAAGATAAATAGATAAATGTGTGTTGAAGCTCGGTAGATCAGTGTATATACATACATACCATATATATATATATATATATATATATATATATATATATATATATATATATATATATATATATAGTTGGGGCACGTTAAATATGTCGTGACAGCAAAGTCCTCCAAGTTCCCATAACAAATTATACCTCTGGAGGTACTGAATCAGGGATGAGTCGGTCTCTGCTTTGTATCTAAATTCTGACTTGCTGATGGATGAATGAGTGTATGAATGAGTTCGACAGCCCCCTAAAAAGGGTTGTGTCGTGTGTGTTCGAGCGAAGTCGTACTTTCACCTTAACGGTGCTGGTTAACAACGAAAGGCGCGCACCTCTGCCTTAATTTGAGCGAGCTCCGCTCATTCGGACTTGGTATGACCAAGTGGCATTAGACCTACCACCACCACCATATATAGTATATATATATATACAGCAAATGAAAATGGGAAAAAGAGATTTTCAATGCTATCAGTTTTGTTGCCATTTTCTGCTGAAATAACATTTGAACAAAATCCAACGATAATTTCTAAATTTGTTAAAAATTTATTTTTAATGAATATTGAAAATACGTCAAAGTTTATTGCATTAAATTATATTTCATTGTTGCCATGAAACTCAATATTATTTCATTTGTACTTAAAATATTTAATTCTGAATTCCCCCCCCCCCCCTCTTAATATTTTTTTAAAAATATTAAGATAAGGTTTATTTGCCCATTTTAAGTAGATTTTTGTTTAAGGCGTGCTTTTAATAAATTTTTTAGTATTGTCGTGCTAGCAAATAAAGTTTAATCTCAGTAGAATTTGCAGTTTTAAACTAAATTAAAGCTCAAATTTTAAGTGAGATAAAGGAAAAATTAAAGATAATATTTTATTTCTTATTTGGCATAATTAATAGAAGGGTTTATTATTCGCGGGGTATACATTCCATAAATATGCCGCGAATACAGAAACTGTGAATACGGAATGGTCATTTATATGGGATTATAGGGGATACGTTCCTACGTTCACATTAGCAATTTGCCTCTTAAAAACAAGATTTCGTTCCATAGACGGATCAATGTTCAGATAGAAATCGCAAAGCTCATTTGCCATTCTTAAACCTTCACTAAGATCTTTCAAATGAAATGTCACATTTCCAGTGCTTGTTGAAGCCTCTTCTTCAATGGGCTGTGAATTTTACATTTCCTCCAAGTCGGTTTCAGTCAGATCTTCATCTTGCGATTCAAGCAATTCCTGAATGTCACTTGATTCTATCTGTTCGAACCCATCTCGTCCTATTCCATTCGCGATTCCGGCTATGTTTGCAGTTTGTATTTAACAACATACCTTAGACAAAGTTGTAATAAGATCCATTTGACGGCATTTACAAAGGATATTGGTTTGGATACATATTGGAGTCCTTTTATTATTATGTATGTGCTTATTAGATCCGCGAATAAAGAAATTTTCTGCCGCCAATATAGGAATTGGGTCGCATTTTTTAAATCCGCGAATAGTGAAAACGCGAATGAAGGAAGCGCGAATAAGAAGCTTTTACTGTTTATAGTTATTGATTCACGTTACACACGCACACGTTGTTTGCCAACGGACTCTAAAGTCTTCCGCACTTTTGCTAATGCGTTAGGATGGGGTTAATTCAAAAAATTAGAGATGAGGGTAAAGAGAAAAGAATACAGTTACATTTAACAATAAATTAAATTTCGAAAACGTCGCACATCCACCCGCGTGTCACCCCTTACCGTTGAAAACTGGTCTTTTTAGAATACTGAAACGTTGGTTGGTTAACTTAATTTTAATGGCGCAAGAGCCAAAAGTTGGCTATATTGCGCCATTTATATGGTTTGAAATGGTACCAATAAATAAGTTAAAATATTTAAGGTATATTAAAAAATCAAGTCGGTAAAACAGCAGCAATCCAAACGAGAGCAGAATACTGAAATAAGCAGTACATGTACACTTTTACACACACACACATTGAAAATGTGATGGTATCAAGTTACATGACATGACAATCACGTGATAATTGAAATTGCTTATATCATCCAATAGTTTATTGCATCTTTCCCTAAATTTTGCTGTGATGTCATTGTCTTTTTATCTAAAAATGTGCTTAGTCCAAACTTAACTTCATTATTGAGTTATCCTACGAGTTAAATTATTCTTACAGCAAAAACCAACTCCACTTTTTTTTTTAATAAAAACCCTGCATTTTTTGTATAAATTGGGTCATTGCAGACGTGCAGTTGTGAATAATAAGATTGATTGTTACCATCACAAGAAGTGACTGGTGTGTAAAAAACTTCCCCAGATGAAATCCAAATAAAGACATCAGAAAGAAAAATTACGTTGATATACTTTTGATTTCACAAGGTCATAATCTCTCTGCAAAGATAAAATAATCCATCTTCACAGCCTGGCGGTCAATCAGTGTAAGCAAAGAAGCGCCAAAAAGAAAGATAATGTTTGTTATGAAAAGGAATTACGTATTAATCAAAGGCAAAGTGCTTACAAGCACGGAGAATGCGTGTTTTTTTCAAAGTTTAAATGCTTTTCAACTTGGATCAATCACTCAAACTCAATCAGTGAATTTTCATAGAATAAGATATCAGTTCTTCCCTCATTTTCACTCATTGTTTATACTAATTCGAATACTTATGATGGCTGAAAGTTCAAGGATGATTTGAAACCGAAAAATTTGCGAGGTTTCTTTTTTTTCTTGCATACAATAACTGAAATTAGGTCATTATGACTTGCTTACAGATAGATTTATCAACATTTTTTAAATAGGTAATGACAGATCTCACTTGTACCCATTTTTTTTACTTTGTCGTATACGCAGTAGAGAGAGATTACAGTTACCGCCAGCCAGTGCCATGTAAGATGTTCTGTGGCCTGACAAATTTATTAGACAGTGTGAAAGAAAGGTTTTAAGAGACTACTCCGGCTGGTTTAAAAAAAGTAACGACACTTTTTACTTGCTCCATTTTTTTTTGGTTCACGAAATACAAACAACACACAACTAAAAAATGATCAGACAATTACATCTTTAGTTAATAAAAGCCGCCTTTGGCGCCCAGCTGAAATGTGTAATGCGTTCTAAAATTTTCAATTAAATCACATATTTATTAGCCTTGAAGTAATTCCGGGCATTGATTGGTCAGAAATTAATATTTTCTTTAAGATGATGGACGGAAAGTTCTAAAAGAACACGTTTTCCTAATAATATTCTTTGATTTTATAAATAAGTCAGTTTTAATTATCGGTTATGCTTCCAAAATATTAAAAAATTTTTTTGGTGATGTTGCCAAAATATTAAATATGTTTTTTTTTTTAAAAAGCGAAAAACGGAAAAAAATTATTGAATTAATGATACAGATGTTGCAAACGATTATAGAAATATGCCATTAAGTCGAGATTTCAATGCATATCCTGTCTAAATTCAATCAAGTTTACCGTAAATAAAGAAGATTTATTGAATTAATGATTTAGATATTGCAAACGATAATAGAAACCTTTGCTTTGCATTTATTTTTTTAGAAAATATCACATTTTATATTTCTTTTATTTTATCCAGTCACGTGCTAAAAGTTGCATTTCTTTAGATTTAATTTGAGATGATGGTTTTTTGAAAATTTGAACTTTCATCATTGTTTTCTTTTATTTTATCCAGTCACGTGCTAAAAAAACATGGTTAAAATATTTCTTTAAAAATTCGTTAAAAATAGAAGCTTATACATTAAAACATTCGAAAGTTATAGCGGAAAAACGTCGAAATTTCGCTTAAATTTTAATTAGTTCAAATTTTATTTAAAAATTCGAAAAAAGGGCTCCAAGGTGCACATTCCCGACCTCCAAGGCATACATGCACCAAATTTGGTAGCTGTAGGTCCAACGGTCTGGCCTGTGGAGCGCCAACACACACACACACATTGAGCTTTATTATAAGTATAGATGAAACATTGTGAAAGTAACAAAATAAATGCATAAACATGTGCACACCAAATTCGGTCTATTTACATTAAATAGGTTGACCAAAACTATTAAAAGCCCATTAAAATTTTTCATGATAAATAAAATTAAGGTTAAAAAAGTTTTTATTTTATTTTCTTTGCTTTCAAGGTATCACCCATTTGATATCAGACTTCACCCCTTAGAGAAAAATTAGTATAGGAAAACAAGAAAAATAGGTCCTAAATAGTAGAAGAAATGTAATTTCTAGAAACCAATTGCATTTAAATAAATCAGGAGATTTGATTGAAATGCTGAGGAACGAATTTAATTTTATCTGCGGAAATCAAACAGAACGCTAGTGTCAAAATTTATAATTAGTCTGATGTAATAAGCATTAATTTGAATTAACATAAGATGTTAATTTCTAGAGAATTCTTTAGATATTTATACTAAGGCCCTCATGCATTAAAATATTTTTAATAACATATATAATAAATCATATTTGATTTAATATAAATTCCTGTTTATATTAATTATAATTCTCCTATCTTAAAATATCGTCTTGTGCTATAAATTATTCTTGAATATCAAGATGGAATTTGCAAATAGACTTTGATAGAAGACTCTGTTTTCTCTTTTACTGATGAGAAATATTTTTGCTTTGTTATTCAAAACTTCTGTTAAAGATTTGTAAAATTTGCAAAACCTAAAATTTGCGTTGTTAAATATTTTTAAAAAAAATACAAAATTAATAATGATAATTTAAAATGGTGAACATTTTTAAAAAACTAGGAAACGGATTACAAATTTCATTTTCAAAAATAAACATAACTTTTGCGAATCTTTTTTAAAGTGAAATCATTAATTTTGAATGGAAATACACAAAGTAAGGTGATTTAAATCTGGAGGAATGAATTTTTAAAAATGTAGTTTTATTATCTTTTTTATATATATCTCTGGTTGATATTAAAGATTGATCAGTATTTTTTTGCTAACGATGGAAGCAAAATTTGTAAAATGAGATCAAGCATGGATATAGCTAAGCGTTTCTGATATAAATGTTCTAATATGCAGGTAGTTATAATTAAGCTTCAACTATAAACAGTATCATACAACACAAACGGCTGAACGGATTGCAACGAAATTTGGTATAAATACTGCACACGAGATGCTCACATGGAATTGCATAACAAATTTTTTTTTAGTTCCAAAATGCACTGCAGAGAGGGTTTTTTCTAGAAAACCCCTAAATTTAATACAGTAAACGACTAAAACGAAATGTAGAAATAATATTAACCCTTATTGACTAGTTTCTGATCACCTTGTTATTGAATCACATTAAGGGAAGGCAAGGGGAAAATAACTGTATACTGTTTGAGGAGAAAAAGTTTTCAGAAACAAGAACAGATTAGGACAAAATTGCACAAGAGGAACAGTTGTTAATCATGTCCAGGATGATGAAGAGGAAAGCGCTCCATCTGACCACCCTAATGCACCTCAGCAAACGTTTCTTACTCTAACTTGTTTTACATAAAGCTTTATCTTCTTCGTCAGAATCTCAATATTTTTCCTTAGAATTGATAGTTTTTAATGGTTTTACTTCATACTCATCATTCTTGTTCTGGATTGTTAATATTTTATCTCAACTCCGTTTTGGTTCGTTTACTGTGCAAAATGTAATATTTTTTCAGAAAAAGTACCCTCTGTTGGACATTTTGGAACTTTTTTTAAATATCTTTTTTTCCGTGAGCGCATCTCGTTTATAGTCTATATGCCTAATTTAATTTCAATTTAATTAACCGTTTACGTTATATACTGCTGTTTATTGGGGAAGTTGAACTATAACTACCCTGTAGATCTTGTGTATTTTTTAAACGAGATGTAATTCTTTGTCGATTAAACTTAATACCTTGTTACATGGGTTTGTGTAAATAGTCCATAAGTCATATATAAAAAGAAAATGTGTGATCGTATTTGCAATAATGTATTGTTGCTATTAAATTTGAGTTAATTGTATAATTGAATGAAATCAGAGTATTTGAGTATATTAATGGTCTTGCCATTATACGTTTCATAGCATATTGTTTGAAACTGTATTGTGATTATGCATTCTTTTTTTTTCATTCATAGAATGTAAAGTGAATTATGAAATTAAATTCATATATGGTATTCGACGAGTATCATTTAAACATGAATTATTTCCATAGCATTCATTATTTGTTAATCAATATATTTAGATTTATTTCAATAAATGTTAGTGAGGGAAATAATACGATTGATTCCTGACGCTATTAAAATTCTCATCGTGCATTTATGTATAAACAAGAAAGATTATTTAAACTTATTTGGCAGAAAATTTGATATATCTGGGCCGATTTTTATGGGAAAAAATTGAGTTCAGACATTCTTTATAAATTGCAATGGAAATTAATCAATCGTAATCTTATTTTTTAAGGCATTTAACGATGTCTTTAAAATATAAATGGTGAAGGAAGCTACTGCATGAATATATATATATATATATTTCAAGTTTTTACTAATACAGTGCTTTCAAATATTAATTCATTAATTAAATTTAATACTTCACATAGAGTTTTTGAAGTTTGTAACGAAAGCTGAAATCAACAACGATTGGCCCAATGAGTAAAGTGCAAGGATTTCAGTATTTTGCCCTAGAAGGTGAAGAATGCAAGTCCAATTTTTTCTGTGAGAAATTATAAACCACCATCAGCTTCATAAATTAGAAACAATAACAAAAAAAAAAGAAAGCGAATAAATAGTAACAAACAAAAATAATAGTCCAACAACATACATGTAGAAAGAAAAATTTGAAATTCTCTTTCTATTTTGCCAATTAATATTGAGATTTTGTCATATGTGTAAACATATTTATATTAATTGTAATTATTAAATAAAATTAACTAAAATAATTTTTTTCTTTATTGACCTAAGTAGGAATTGACTTAAATATTTTTTATATAGTACTTGTTTTAGAAATAATTCACTTCGTTTTACAATTCACCGAACTTGTAACTTTCAAGATTAAATTTAAAAATAAAATCATTTGATTAAAACTCCTGCCTATTTCAAATGAAGATGATGCAAGTAAATTTTACATACAAATACAAAATTAATCAAAATTAATTAAAGTTGGTAAATATGATGGAAACAAACACCACTGTTCTATATGGCATACACTATGCACAAGATTAGAACTTAGGTTTAGTTTAGTTTAATTATATTAACGTCCCGTTTTTAAAGCAACACGAGGGCTATTTTGGGACGGACCTCGTCATTTTGAACCACGGTCAGATGACGAGGACGTCACCTGAACTGGCACCCCCTCTCCACACTACGCAACACCACACCAGTGAGAAGACGTTTGGCCTGACAGATTTAGCGTGCAAGAGACCCCCTCACACGATGGTTCTTCGATGGAATCGAGTCTCGAACCTAAAACCGTCCGGTTCCGAAGCCGAGACCTTACCACCAGACCACCGCGGCCTGATTTGAACTTAGGAGTTGTTGCTGATAAACACTATTCCGGAAGTAGTTAAAATCAGAACTTTCACTGAAGGGTGTTATTTCTGATCTCGTAATTTTCATGTTTTCTGCTTATTACAAAAATTATCATTCAAGAAAAAAGCAATTCATCTTCACTATTATATAATTCAATAGAATTATTTATTTAGCGATGCCAGTTTATGTATTAGGCTTTTTCTGCTTTGATCTATAAAACCTTTAAAACATTTTCAATTACAGCTATAATATCTTATTCATAAATAAAAGTTTCATTGCATTATTCATAAATAAAATTTTCATTCATAAAATTGCAGTTAACATTTTTAGTAAAAATGCATAGATTTTCCTCAAGAATAAGAAGCAACGCACAGCTAAATAAACGTACTTTAAAAAACTTTTTAATTTTATGTATACCCTAATTACAAAAAATTCTACTAATACGATACCAATTTGCATGTAGTTGAGAAAATTAAGATAACTTCAAGATAACAAGATTTTGGTAACTTCCAAATAGAAGTTAACAAAAAGGAAACTTCTATTTGGATTAAATTTCATAAAAATATACGTTCGATATAAGGATCTCATGTTAACTTATCTAGCTCTTGCACTTTTTAATTTTTCTTTTATGAAATATGCAAAGAGAGATTATTGCAACAGTCAAAAAATTTGAGCTCGAGATTTTGTAGGATCTTCATGTTTCAGGCATTTTTGAAACTATGTTGCATAAAAAAACTTTTATTTATACGCATATATATATTTCAAATTATTTTTGTCTGTAAATTTGTGTACACTATAATTCAAAAATACTTTTTAATAGACGGATAAACACATTTTTTGATTTCTATAGAATTTTGGATGAAATCTGTGCAAAATTTTGTCTGCCCGTCTGGCCGAGTACAAATCAATATGACAATTGCAAAATATAAAGTGTTAGAAGTATAAAAATTAGAACACATGTTTAAGCAAATAAAATATAGATTTCTATCAAATTTCAAAGGGTTGAACGTTCAAAATTAAATAATGGTGTGAAAAAAAAGCGTTAAACGTTTCACAGATGCGTATAGTTCTTACTCCCAGAACTGATCTCAAATAGGTATTCGGTTTAGATTAATTTCCAATTTTACTTCACTTTTACAATTTTATTTATCTACTGGCTAAAACACTGATGGTTAACCTTCTTGCAGTATATTCTTTCTAACTTTTCTGATGTTATCGATATGGAATTACAGACGATGAAATTAATATGTAGTAAAATGATTTTTAAAGCTTGAAACAATTAAACTTTATAAACTACCTATTGTACAAGGTAATTTAAAATACATGGTACAGACATGGAGAAGAGTTAAAGAAAAAGGGTATGAATAATATTTAGGCTCGGTAATCATCGGTACTAAATTTAATATTAAATTTCAATTTATTTACTATTATGACAAATATCAGCAAAATTATAGTACAGACCATATACTAAATTTCAAATGTCTAGCTCAAAACGACGTCTCCGAGTTATCTTCGTGACAGAAAGACACTTTCCAAGATTTTTTTAAAATTCAATGATGCCTAAAGCATGAAAATTTGCAAAAAATTTCGAATCCGTATTTTATAGACGATTATTATACTTTCTCTATACTACTTATATTTCACTCAATTCTGTGACTCATTAGAATTGGAATTATTGCATTCGAAACAATCCTTCCGGTTATCAAAAATTCAGCATTTTATATATACTTAATTTGGAAAAAGAAAGTTCAAGAAATTTAACTTTCACGCGTTTTAAAGAATTGTTGTAACTTTAGAAAATTCCGGATGTTCGAAACGTGACAGAAAAAGCCAATTTCCTTTGAAGAAATTCACTTGGCTTCCTTGCTCGATAACAATGCCACTCTTTCTGTCAATAGTCGATGACCTCAAGAATGGAATCGGAATATTTGACTAAATGAGTTGTCTGATTTCAAGACCTTTTCAAGACGGATAAATATCACATGCTATTCTAATGGGCGGCTTTCGAATTCTATTGATTTGACCTTTGGATAAAAACCTTTCATCTCTTCTTGGCAGATATGACTTCCTTCACTTGCATTACGCTAGATTTAAAATAAACATTGCGGGTTACAAAGTTTAAAAGTAATGGGAAAGATAAAATTCGCAGAGTCTAAGCTCACACTGGTTTGAAAAGCTTGTAATGCAAAAATGTGGTTTTAAAAGAGATTAGATTACCAGATTAGTCAAAGACTCATAATTCTTAACATTTTTAGGATCTTGGAAAAATATTAATTATTATCCTATTATCTTCCTCATTAACAAATAAATAATTTTTAACTCTTTGTATTCGAACATCTTCTCTCAATCATTATTCAAAGCAGTTCATCATTTTGACATTTTATCTATTTATTTTTTTAACATTTTAATTGTTAAAAATACCTAATGGTAGTAGTAAAAAATACGAATGGAAAAAAAGATGTAGATTGATTTTTCAGGGGAATCCAACTTAAAACAATTGTAGGTATTTATTCGTTAGCGCAATAAACAACTCTATGTATAAAGTGAATTAATATGAATAGAATTATCTTTCCGAGAGTAAAGGGTTAAATTTAAACACGAAATTAAAAATGGCAATATGCTTTTCACTCTTTAAGAGTTTTGAAAAGTTGACCTTTATTTATCCTGTTTTTCTCTCATAAATAATAATTCTAGTAGCCATTCTTTACTCATAAGTAATAATAGATAAATTTATTTAAATTTCATATTCACGACGCAAATCGTAGTCATTCAATTTTTTGACGATTTTTTAAATGCCCCCTCCTTTGATCCGTTTTTCCATTACTACTGTTAATTCACATTCTCCCTATATGCAAGGTGGGCCATGAAATTTACTTATTTGAAAAAAATCCCGAGCGGTGAGTTGAGTAGGTAGAGGGGTGTTAGGTAGTGCTACTGAAGGGGAAAATCCCCAAATTTGTTTTTCTCTCTAGTCAGTTGCCATCATGCTTTGGTCTAGAGAACAGCGGACCTTCGCCGTCGAGAGATTCTTTTCTAACGATCACTCACATGTTGCTAAGCAAAGTGCCTAACACGCTCGCTTTGAAATTCCTCCTCACAGACCCGTTCCTGGCCGTAATTTGATTCTGTCGTGGGTTAACTCATTTCGGGAATGTCGCTAAACCCAGAAATGGACATCAACGAACCACCAAAAACTCCGGAAAATGTCGAAAGAGTGAGACAGTCAGTTCTGCGTTCGGCTCGCAAGTACGCAGCTTCTCTGGGAATTTCTGACACCACTCTTTGACAAATTCTCCATCAAGACCTTAAATTTCATCCCTATAAATTGGCTGTTTTTGTTGCCCGTTAAAATGCATGTGAAATGCTACTTGACAACCTGCCTGAAGACTCGGTCGTTTCTTTCAGTGACGAGGCTCATTTTGAAATCCCTGCTTTATGTCAATTGACCACGGACAATAGCTCACCTCAAGAACAACATTCGCGACGCCATTGCCAACATAGCGATTGATATGCTGCAAAGAGTGGAAACGCACTTCAAAAATCGACTTAATCAGTGTATGCGCAATGGGGGTCACCATTTAACCGATGTCATTTTCAAAACTGTATGAAAAAAAACATTGGGATATTGTACTCTCAAATAAGAAAAGAATTAAAACAATAAATGATTTGCTTTTGTTTTTATTGACCTTTTAAGTAAGTAAGTTTCTCTATATATTTATTTATATATTTTGTTCAAATTTTCAATCGTTAATAAAATACTTTTTATTCATTCACTCAAGTTCAAATACCGTTTTATAAACTTGTAGGGGGTGATACTTGACGTTAATACGGTTTTTTCAAATGTTAATTAATTAAGTAAATTTAATAAAATTTAAATAGTTTTAACAGTTTGTAATGGAGATTTAAACTGAACAGACAGTAACTCAATTAATAAAATGTAAGACCTCGGTATTTTTCATGTGATGGTGAAGAATGCAAGTTCAATTATTGTGAAAATCAGTTATTTTTTTATACTTAATAATTTTTTGATATTTATTTAAAAAGTAACTAAATAAAACTGTTGACGAAAGTAAGAATTGAATTTAAAAACAAACATTTTTATATTGCTCCCTTCTTAATTGTAATTTTACAAATATAAATCTAATATTTCTGAATTTAATTAAAGAGAAAACTATCCAATAACAGAGAAAAGAAAATTGTTTTTTAATTAAATTTAAATAACTAATTAAACTTTTAAGTTAAAACTGATTTCTGCATCTAAAATATCGATATTTAGATAAATCAATAAAATTCTCCAATGCAAAGTTTGTTTTTATGATAATTAAATCGTCTTCAACTTTAAAAATAAGAGAGCACTTCATTAATAAAGAGAGAACGTTATATCTATTGATTATTTCTGCAAAAGAAACAGTATTTTAGAACAGCCGCATTCCGAAAGTTGAGGTCGCCATATCACCGACTTAGCACTGTTTGGCGAACGGGGAAATAAAATGTCTCACCATTTAAAAATGGTAATATGAAACAATAGATGCCTTCTGGAATTGATTTTAGCTATAATCATCACATGATAATTATCTATAAATCATGGTTAGTAAAAACTATATTTGTTGGAATTTTATAATATATATTGGACAAAGATTACAAAAAGAACTCCAAAGATTATGCATATTTTCTCGAACTTACTCTTTTTTCTTATTTTAAATATGTAAGAGACATATAGATATATAATATTCAAAGGGATTTTATCAAAGCCTTCATCGCGTCCTTTGTCTTTAAAGTTAAGATTTTTTTTTCTTAAATTAATGGATTTTTTTTGGATATTGAATCCAATAAAAAAAAACTTTTATTCAATAGTACATGTGTCTTTTAACATGCAAACGATTTTAAATAGAGTACTTTTCATTTTTATATTTAGTATATCTGTTACCATTCGCAGTGGTTTTCTTTTTAATAAATGTAAATAAAGTTGAAAACGATAATATTTTATTAGTTGGCTACGGAAATTTAAAATATAGAACAAAGTTCTATTTTCTTTTCTTTCAAATATTATAAGTCGGTTTTAAAGAAAGTCCTAAATTTTTATTAAATGAAACAAAGCTTCCTTTGCACGTTTGCAATATTTATTTAGCTCAATTTTAGGGAAGAGGGGATTAAATTAGATTTATTTCAATTTATAGGTACTAAAATTTAATTGAATGGTATATTACTGAATTGATCTTAAGTTGAAAATTATTTTGCTACTCTGATGTTTAAAAATTGATTCATAATTTTTCTATTTTCTTTTAAATGTAGATAAATATAGAAATTCATTCAAGAAGATGATTTCCTTTTTATTTCATTAAACATGGAACGGTGAACACATGGGAAAACGTAGCAAAGTCTGTCATTTCCTATTTCCCCAAACAATCATAGTTAAGAGACACCAAAAGACTAACGTACTTACAGGGAAACACGAAGATTAGGTTTACTTTCTTAGAACTTAACTAAAGTATTTTAAATGAAATATTTTTCCGCATGTTGAGAAAGAGTTTCATTCAAAAACAGTTTCAGTAGTAAAAAAATTCTCTTACAAAACAATAATATATGATCAATATTGTTAACACTGTTGCACTCAGGACAAAAAGATGCCATGTATGTAAGAGAAAACGGTTCAAAAGGACTGATGTTTTTATCATTTTGTTGCTAAATTTAGCGGCAAAGGTATAATCTTCTTCTATTTTTGGTGTAAGGTGTAATAGTATAAATATCTGAGACATCTCCTAAGAAACCGAAGTGCTTTATCAAATGAGAACATGATGTTGTCTTGATTTGCGGGTTTTTTGAAGCCTCAAAATGCTCAGGCAACAACTTGTCGAAGCTTATTGTTGTAGGCAACAAATTGGCGATTTATCGCTTTTGAGGCATCAGCTTTACGCTTTTAATGTTATTAGAAAATATCGCAGAAGGTTGTCACATTTCACGATTTATCGCTAACTAAAGTTACTACTTGAATTCCAAATCATTAATTCTCTGAATTCTTATAGATTGTCTAAATTAATTAAAATCATTAGGCAGTTTAAACTGGTTTGAAACAATGACGAGACTATCAGATTACGCATGCGTCGATATTTAGAAAAATGATGCTTGTTTATTTTTTCATCTCAAAATCGGTCGAGCTCCAAAACTGATTCGAGCTTCAAATCATTTTCTAAATACCAACACATGAGTTATCTGATAGTCTCGTGATTGTTTCAAACCGGTTTAAACTGGCTTAAGACTTAATTAAGACAATTCGTAAGAATTTAGAGAATGAATAATTTGAAAATCAAGCTGTAACTTTAGTTGGCGATAAATCGCCAAATGTCACAACTTTACATTATTTACTAATAACCATAAAAGCAAAAAACTGTTGCCTCAAAAACGACAAATTACCAATTTGTTACCTAAGCATTTTGAGGCTTCAAAACCGCAAATCAAAGCAACATCATGTTCACACATGATTTTTTAAAAATCAGGTGAAAAAAAAAATGGTTTCTTAAATACCGGGTTTTTTTTTCAAATTGGAATTAATGTTCCTCCTTTTAGGAATAACGAACCCGAAAGCAAAGAATTTTAAATATTTACATTCTAAAGCTTTAAAAAAAATGTAGACCATGACCTGA
Organism: Argiope trifasciata; assembly: GCA_026543055.1. Taxonomy (NCBI): domain Eukaryota; kingdom Metazoa; phylum Arthropoda; class Arachnida; order Araneae; family Araneidae; genus Argiope; species Argiope trifasciata. The sequence continues at coordinate 1,544,002 of JAPMOQ010001579.1, forward strand.
ATAAACAAGTTTATTTACTTATTTTAAAACATTGGCAAGGTCTCTGTTCTATCTTGCACATTCTTGCATGCCTCTTATTCTAAAAGGCGCAAAATCTTTTAATTAAAAAAAGAAATAGGAATATCAGTAAATGAAAGATGACTGAAGCCTCATTTTAGCATACTTGTATTGCATAACCGGACATATTTTTGATTAAATAAAATAACCCGACTTAATTTAAATATTTTGCAAAATCAATTAATCCAAAACTAAAATTATTGCAAAACTATACTGCCTTATAAAGAAAATCTTACCTTTCTGATATTTTGAATTATTTCAATAGTTTATTTTTCAGTTGGGAATGATAGAAATTTTATGGAACTTATCCAATTATTATTATATGATGCTCCCAAATTTCTTGGAATGAAACTATTTCCATGCTTTTTACAATGCAAAAGTTATTTGTAAATTAGTAGTATTGAAATAGTCTTTAAGATTTTCCTTATGATTTATGATATTTTAGATCAAAGTTTTAAGAAAAATTTACTCAATAATATGAATTTTTTTAAGATACAACAAAATTAACTTTTCAGTTTTATTTATATGTTTAAACTTTAATATCAAATGAAGCCAAAATAAGGTTATATATATCAGAATCACAATCAATCTATTCCTTTTTTTATTTGGACATTTTCATACCATAATTACTGAAATTACCTTACTTTAGCGTTTCTCATAAAAAGCTTTCGATTTACATAGACATGCACGGATTTTATAAATTAGATTTCAGCAAAAATGTGTAAATTGATGCTTACAAATCAAAGAAAAATGGGGAGATAGATAAACTCATTAATTTTTTTATAAAATTATTTTCGATGAAGAATTTTCGTCATTCATGTCAAAAATATAACAAATAATTGATTTTATCAGTTAATTAATTTCAATTAAGTAAATCAATTGGTAAAAAAATTACCTGAGCAAAATGCTAGTGATTTAGAAATAGGAATAGTTTTCCAATGAAAAGAAAATATTTTTTAATTTGTTGCTCAAATTAAGATATCGTTTGAAGTTTATAACGGTTTCATGCATTAGCACTAAATTTGCTCTGATTGGGAGAAAATATTTTTAATTAAAGTAATGTCGCAGAACGAGAACAAGACTATCAGATTACCCATGCGTACCCCAATATATATATATATATATATATGTATGTATGTATGTATACCGGTTTAAATTGTTTAATGTCTTAAATTAATTAAGACAAATAATGACTTAAAAATAATAATGTTCTCACTGAGCTTAGCTCTGATAGCTTAAAATTTGAAATCGTAGATATAATTTTTTCAATATTTTTTGCATTTTTTTTCTTCGGCACTGAGACCTATCGCTTTCATAAACCTATCGCTTTCATAGGAGCAACCATGCCCGAACCAGGATGCTCAGATCACGGAGAAGTCGCGCTACCCCTAAGCCAGGAGGCCAGCAGCACTTACCACTAAATTCCGTTAATTCAATATTTTGACACCAAAATTTGGTCTTATAATAATGTTTCAAATTTGGATCCAGAAAATTCCGCCGTCGGAACTTGATACCCACGAGGCCAAGTAAATGAGTCAAGTGCGCATTAAATTCATTGGAGGCTAAAATCGTTTCCTTAATATGGAGCATAAGCTTCGAGAGAAACGGCCGTCTTCGTCATCTGACTATTGTTAAAAATTATGAAGATCTGTCTAAAACAGCTCTTGGTTGGTTTAAAAGTAGGATATGAACATAAGAAATTCAACAAACAAAATTAATTGTTCTTATATATAGTTTAATGGTATTAAGATATTATTATCATTACCACAGTAAGTAAACTTATCAAGATATAATTTAGTTAAATAATTTTATGAAAACTAGATAAGGTCAAAGGAATTTCCTCATATTTATGCAAAAAAGGGTTTGAATTTGATTAATTGGATTTGCTGATCCAAAAATAAAAAAGAGTAATTGAAAACATAAAAAATAAAGGAATATTAAGATCATTAAAAATTCAAAAAGAACAGAAACCAATCCTATGTGGTTTTATGTTTTTTGTTAAAAAGCAGAAGAAAAAAAATTCTAGAATTGTTGTTTTCAAATTCTCTATTATCTCTATCTCTCAACATGGAATGAAATTAAATTAAAAAAAAGCAATTCATTTAATATCATTATTAATTTCATTCCTATTAGCTCAATCAAAATGAATGTAAATCTCCACAGTGAATATAAATCTTCAAATAAATTCATGCCACAATTGCATTCATCAACCGAATGTTACTAGGAATTTCCTAACTCAGCGGGAATTCAAATGTTTACATTGAGAGATTAACAGAGAATTCGTGTCCGTAAATGTCAGAGCAAGGTCTTAATTACATGTTCTACTCTGATACGACCTATAGTTCGTGTAGCCCTATTCTCTGAATAAACATTTAGAGTAATTCTGGCGATTATCTAGATTGAGTTAGTTCTCCAGAAAAGACACACTATTAAGGAGGAAGAAAAGTTTGCTAATTTCCGTCGACTTGGATCAGGATTTTCTTTTGATTAATTGCGACATTTAATTACAAGTGAAATTTATTGTTGCAATGTTTTAGCGTGTTTATTAGAATGTGTTTTTATTCACTTAAAGAAAAACAAATTGCAATATATTGAATAAAATCTTGAAATCTGAAAAATTAATAGAACGATCTTTTCAGATATTTCAGTCATTTCCATTCCTTAATTATCAAAAATACCGTTTTATGGTATTGTGCTAACATAAAGGAATAACATAGAATAAAAGTAAAATCTAAATTTTTACGGGCATTAAACATAAATAAATAAGAACTTCAATTTCATCGATTTTTTTTTATTTTTAAAGAAAGGGCGAGAAAGAAATTTTAAAAGAAAGAAAACAACAACAAATAAATAAATTCGATTGTCTATTCTGACATATCATAGCATGCTAATTTTAGTGTGCTTTATCACTTAATTTTGTTATAATGCTGTATGTCATCGTTTCAGACTAAATTTACCAATCCGTAGAACTCAAATGAATTGGTAAATCAAAACTATTAAAAATTATATCAAAATTATTCCGAAACTCACTATGCAAAGGAATGTTGAAATATTTTTACATTGCAACAAAATCGTACCAAAATTATAAAAATTTATAATTTTATTTATTTTAAAAAATTATATAAAAATTGTACTTTAAATTTGAAACAAAAAATACACATAAGTCTTAAAAATTAAACGTTTTAGAAATATAAATTTGTTATTTTCAACTGATGATTATAAGATAATGACATGAAAAAACCACAACACAATTAAATTTTATTGCCGAGTATTTTAATACAGAAAGAATGGTCAAAATTTATCGTCACGCCCCATTGCATAAGTAATCGTGAAAATTTTAATAAAATTTTTAAAAAATGATTTTATATAAATAAAATAGACAACAATGGAAAGCAAATTTTTAAAATTAAATTTTAAAAGGGCGTAAAAAGATTTTTGGGCTATGATATATTCCGAAGAGTGTTGGGAAAATTTTTATTTATTTTTATAAAAACACAAATTAAAATTTTAAAAAATTCCTTTCTTAATGAGCACTTATTTTTCAAGAGACAAATATAATAGTTTTAGAAACAACCCCCTCACAGCATTTTAGATGACTTTTGCTTCACACTAATTTACAAACAGTATGGTAGATAAAAGCATATAACTGTGCAAAGTATAAAATGTATGTGATGTGTAAGTAAACGTGACCTGTGATTAACTGTATATATTGCTGTTATATAATACACTGAAGTGATAAAATTCATGGGATAGCAATATGCAAATATACAGATGGAAGTAGTATCGCAGCGAAAAAGTATAAATGCGCAGTTCGTTTTCCAGAGCTTTCATTTGTGTTCAAGTTATTCATGTGAACAGGTTTTTCGTGATTTATGGCGGTACGACGAGAATTAACAGACTTTGAACGTGGAATGTTAGTTGGAGCTAGACACATGGGTCATTCCATTGCGGATATCGTTAGTGAATTCAACATTCCGAGATTCACAGTATCAAGAGTGTGCCGAGAGTATGAAATTTTAGGCATCCCATCCCATCATGGACAGCGCAGTGGGCGACCACCTGCACTTAACGACCGAGACCGCCGACGTCTGTGTAGAATGGTCAATGTTAATAGACACGCAACACTTCGTCAAATAACTGCAGGAATCAACGTGGGACGTACGAGGGACGTGTCCGATAGGACTGTGCGGCGAAATTTGTCTTCCTTGGGCTATGACAGCAGAAGACCGACCCGAGTGCCTTTACTGACAGCACGACATCGCCTGCAGCGACTCTCCTGGGCTCGTGAGAATATCGGCTGGTCCCTAGACCAGTGGATAACCGTGGCGTGGTCAGATGAGTCACGATTTCAGTTGTTACGAGCTGATGGTAGAGTTCGAGTGTGGCGCAGACCCCACGAAGCCATGGACCCAAACTGTCAACAAGGCACTGTTGAAGCTGGTGATGGCTGCATAATGGTGTGGGCTGTTTTTATATGGCATGGACTCGGTCCTCTGGTGCAACTGAACCGATCATTGACTGGAAATGGTTATGTTCAGCTGCTTGCAGATTACTTGTATCCATTCATGGAATTCACGTACCCACACAACGATGGGATTTTTATAGATGACAATGCGCCATGTCACCGTGCCAGAACTGTTCGCGATTGGTTTGAAGAACATTCCGGACAATTCCAGCGCATGATCTGGCCACCTAGATCGAACGATATGAATCCCATCGCGCATTTATGGGACATCATCGAAAGGTCCTTTCGTACAAAAACTCCTGCACCATCCACACTTTCACAATTATGGACGTCTATACAGACAGCATGGGTCAATATTCCTGCAGAGGACTTCCAACGACTTGTGGACTCCATGACAAGTCGAGTTGTTGCACTTCACAGGGCAAAAGGAGGACCGACACGATATTAACAGTCATCCCATGACTTTTGTCACTTCAGTGTATATATATAAATATTATATTGAAACAGGAACATTATATTTTCGTTACTGTCATTTATTTTTTGTTGGGGGAATTCAGGGCTTAACGCAGGTAAGTAGCGACTGGGGAGTAATATATTTATTTTGCCTCCTGCCGTCATCTGTGGTTTAGAAAGAATAAATAACGCCCAGGACATATTTTTTTCCTTCTCTTGATCATATTTCATTGTTTTATAATGATGTTGTGTCCGTGTTTCCACTGAAAGGGAGTGCAATAGCTTCTGAGAGTAAAGACCCCTGAGCACCCAGCGGGCAGAAGTCTGACTTCTAGCTCATTTGAAGATGACAAACACATTCGCTTGCACAGCCCCTTTTTATAGGGGGCTCATTCACGCATCTCACAGATAGAGCAACCATACCCGAACCGGGACTCGAACCCTGGACGTCCAGCTCACGGGGACGACACGCTACCTCTAGGCCAGAACGCCGGCATTTTTTGCCATAAGTGCTTTAACGTTTTGTCTCCGTGACGACTCCTTAGACTGATCCATTGATCTCTCCTTCCTTTCGATGTTTCCGGTCACTAAACTATTGGGTAAATTGTTATTCCAGTGATTTTTTTTTTGAGGATATTGACCCTAGACGATACCAGTAGATCTAGATCTTGCAGTAGTCTCATTTCCTCTTTTATATGTATTAATATCAACTCGTATATTTTTTATAGAAACTTTAGCTTTATGATTTTATAGACTTACTTAAGCTGAAGCGCATGAATATCCGTTGTGAGTTGAAATTTTTACATGCTTTATACAGTGTTGTGACAGAAAGGGCGCCAAAATTTTAATTCTGTCAGGGTAGACGATTAACATCAATAAATCATGCCAATTTAGTTAAAAATACATTTAATGACATCAAAGGACATGATTTACACGGGAAAAAAACTATTTAGGACATGGACTGATTGTTCCAAGACATGGACTGATTGTTCATGGCAGCAGCCGATAGAGGACCGAGGAAAACAGTTACGGTTACAGTGTAAAGTTTTTCCAACAGAAGTAACAAGCCCAGATGAGGACACACAGAAAAAGATTATTGCTCCAAAAAAAATTTCACCTTTTTTAAAATTCCAATATTTAGAGTTCAGTATTCAATATATGGAAATAGAAACTACAAAGAAAATTATGGTACCTTAATGTGCAATTGAAATTTATTAATATCTATTTTAGATTTACTTTGATTGTTAAATAACAAATAATGCTTTTCCATTCGAAGTTGTATCATTAATTAATTTATTCATCAAGTTTAACATCTCACAATTTTATTTGATCAAAAGCGAAATCGATGAAGAGACGTTTAAAATTTACTGAAGTATGAAATGAATTTTTTTTCAATTAACTCAAAATAAAGAATTTCATCAAAATGGATTCCCGATTGGTTTGACTGAGAAACTGACGAAAACTACAAGCAGGGCGATAAAAATGATGCCAGCCAGGTTCTCAAAAAATTTTAATTTTTAAAGAACACAAATAATTTCGGATAATATTAGAACAGACAATTTATCAAGCATAGTGTATCATATGCATTTATACAAAATATTTTTTAATAAGTCATCAAAATTCAAATTATATATTAACATATTAAATAAGTTTAAAAGACTTTGAAATTGAAGGAAATTAAATCAGACAATTTATTAAAAGAAGGATCTCTATATGTATAGGGACCCCAAAATGTTAACTCCGCCCCTGAATATTACAATTCGACAGAGTTAACAATTGTATTCTTGTACATTTGTAGCAAATTGCTTTTGAAAAGGGTAATAATACTAATTTTATGTAATAATATTTCCGAAGGTTATCGGAGGGAATAATGAAATCTCTCTTAGTTTATATTAATTAAATTCTAAATAATTATTTGAAAAATCTCATCAAATTGCACATTCAAATCCTCCAAAGTATCTTAGCAAATTTGGTAGCTTTAATTTAAACGGTTGATCTGTAGAGATTTGTTGCTTAATGTCGCATGGAATTATAAATGGAAATTGAAAACTATTTTCGATAATACAGATGTTTTCATTTGTGCGTTGTGTTGATGAGATTTATTATCTTCATTTTCTCGTAATCGTTTCGCAGCATATAATGAATGAAAATAGCATGACACTAACAAATATATTTATTTTCATTAATTTGTGATAGTTCAAATATAATAATAAATTAATCAAAAATCAAAACATGTTTAGAAGTTCTGATTACCAGTATCATAATTCCCTTTTGCTTGTTATTATATTTTAAATATCTTGTATTTTGTTAGTACTTTTATTGGCACTGAAAAATTTGTCATATATTTTTCTTGTAATATTTTAGATGAAAAAATCAATCAAAATTCTCTAATTGATCAATTTATAATTATTTTATAATATATTTTTTATTTTGAGCTATCATACCGCATTTAGGCTGTATAATATTATATCCGATATTATAAAGTTTCAAGATTATATACACTGACTATTCTAATCGTGGCACAATAGCTAATTTCTAAATTGTGGCAATTATATAGTTCTAACTGGATAATTGCTATAAATGACATAAAGAACGGTATTTTATTTAGTTTGAGTCAATAAATATACTTTTGAAAAATTGTGAAATCTAAAGATCATATACATAACTGGATTTAATGATCGTAACGATTTTGTTAATCATATTTATTATAATATTCTTGGCTTAACAACATTTTAGACAAAAAATAAATCTCATTTTTCTGTGACCAAAACTGATCGAATAACGAAACCTCAAACAAATCACCGTCCAACCTGAAGAAGTGGTGTATATTAGTTGCGACCATTAGAATGATAAAAATTAATCTAAAATAATCATATCCCAAACCATATAATTAGTTATTTTGGCTGCTGAAAAGTAATTTTTGTTTAAAATAGAATGTCAAAATGTGTTATTAAATATAATTGATAGAACCGGAAGATTATTTAAAAATTTTAACTTCTTAATTTTTTTTTAAGCAATGCACTTGAATTGTTGTTCAGTCGCTTAAAATATTGTTGTTGTTTGTTGTTGTTGTTCTGTAGCCTTTTTCTAATTAAAAAACATTTTGAATTGGCTATTTGGGCACTATTTCTGCGGATATTCGTTAATATTACACGATATTTCACATAATCTTTTTCAGTATTGTAAATATTATGTACTTTATTATAAAATATTTTTATGCTACTGAATTCAGGAATGATTTTAAAATAAAATTTCGTAATATAACTGTTTCATAAAAGAATTCCATTAGAATTTTTTTAACATTATACTTATCAAAAATTAATTACTGTATTATACATCTTGAGTTGTGCAACATATTGCATTTGGTTCAATTTTTAATGCCAACTTAAATGACTTAAATCACAATTTTCAGCCATGAATCTAAACAGTTAGGAATGATATTTAGATTTTAATTATTCATCAAATTTTTAATAAAGGTTCGTTTTAGTGTACCTAATTCTGAGTTAAATTTTTACGCCTAACTTCATCTACATTTTTATATCTCTGCAATCTAGCATGTAGCAACACAATTTCATCAATACTATACTTTTTCAAAAAAAAAAAAAAAAAAAAAAAAGGAACATTTCCCAACTACTTCTAAAATTAAAATAATTTTTTTTTCACTATTCTTCCCCAATTCAGCGCACTGAACGTTTATTTTAATTTAAACTTTCTAACCCTCATTTAAAATTTTATTTCTTTTTGATTCTATTGATACATTATTAAAATTATTTGATAATTAAGTTTTTAAAAATTTCCTTTTTTTTAGAATCTCAATTATTTCTATTTTGACACAATTTGTAAAATGAATCGCCATTTCTTAAAAATTGCAACATATTATTATCTGCAAACTCAATTTTAATTTGTACTAAAATATATAATTATAAATATGTTAAAATTATATTTTCGTGATATTTTTTGAAATGCTGAGAGTTTTGTGTGCCCTATGTGTCGAAAAAAATATCAAACATTTCTTAATTACCAGCGGGTGACCGAGCTCCGCTCGGAGAAAACAGGTATCGAAGCTAACTCGAAGATTTAAATTTTCAATTGTGATTTATCAAAACAATACATGCCATAAGAAAATTTGTGAAACCACTGGTGAAAAGATAACCGGTTAAAGTGCACCATTGTAAACTATTCTAAACAAAGTTAGAGTTTGGAAAGGGAACTATTCTATACAAAGGTAAAGTAAAGGTAAAGATTGAAGTGTGTTGAAGTTCAATATTTTTGACAAATTTATTTAGAAAAACCAAACATATATACATACATAAGAAACATATTATAAACCTATAACAGCATAAACATAAAACTTTATTAGTTCGCCATATTGGCTATAGATGGCAGCACGTTACCGCTTGAAAATTTAAGTAGCCATTATGGCAAACTAATAAAGTTTGAAAATATCCTATCTGTAACTCCGAACTGCTCGACCGTAGCGCTTCAAAACCGGTGCCAATCGATTCCTCGTGGCCAAAAACCCCAGACCTCCAAGTTTACCGGAGTTTATTAATTCTGGGGCGATTTTCTACTTGGCAACCATTCCTCGTATTATAGTATTAGATTGTACGATAAAATATGTTGAAATCAGAACAATGGTTAGATCATTCTGAATATTTGATTCATGTATTTAATTACTTAAATTCAAGGTCAATTCTTTTAGACAATCTAATCTTATGGTACGAATATTTTAATCTTAAGTAGAAATAACCAGTTTGTTTGAACCAAAAAAATAAATAGCAATCAAAGATATTGAAAATTCCCGTAAAGATTTCTTTAGAAGCTTGATTAAATAGTTTGATTTGTTTCAAACAAATAGATAAGAGAAGAACAACTCGAAACTTCGATTTAACATACACTTAAAGAATTTGTTAGAAAACATTAATCTTAAATAGTAATAATATGATATGTTTTTGATGATATTTGCCCGTATATAAAATCTTATTTTATGCATCAAGCAAAACATAGATAGGAGTCAAAGGGTTCAAAAATTGTCAACAACACACAAAATCTTGTTCGAATGCACTGATCTGAAGTATTAATAATTTGATTTGTTTCAAATAAAAAACAGAAAACAGTAGAAATTTCGAAATTTCCTGAATTTTCTTTTAAACTTGTTCAAATAAATTAACCTAAATACTGATTGTTTGATTTATTTCTAAAAATCAAGTAGATAACAGAAAATATGCCGAAAGTTCTCGCTGACATTCGCTTAAAGGCTCATTTGAATAAACTTATCTGAAAAACAGATAGTTGGATTCCAATTAAGAAATAGATATGAATGCATCTATAGTAAGCGAAAAGATTTTATCTGCTAATTTTCTGATTGCGATGACCACTTCCATTTGAACTTTTCGGTGGATTTTTCGATTGTCATTATCTTAATTAAAACTTTGAAATGATAATGTTTGTGTGCATGACAAATCGCTGAAACATCTTGAAATTGTATCAGATGTTTTCGATAGTTGTGATCTGATAAAGCAGACAAAAAAATTAGGCCACTGATTTAATTTTGTTTATATAAAATGGATTTACAATCACTTGGAGGTTGGATTGGAGGTTGTACAGATTTCTGCCACTGCAAATAATTGGTGACAAATTGTTTTTTTACGATGTACAGTCTACGGGAAAAAACATATCGTTAATAATACAAATTCTTTTTTAGAGATGATAACTACTATAGAATTTTCATGAGGGACAATTATTCTGCAATTCTAAAACTTTAATATAATTTTAAAAAATTTAAGAAGTCTACATTTTTATTCAGTGCTCCTATCATAGCAATCACATTTAGTGCAAAATTTTCTTCAGATACTACACTTTTAAGCAAAGTAATATTAACTTACATCTTTTGAAAAACCCTGGTCGAGTTATGAGGCGTCCATCGAAAAGAATTATAATCTTCAAAAATTAAAATCTCTCACGCTTCATAATTCAGTCTGCTTTACTAATTAATAAAAGAAGAAACATGCAATTTCATCTGAGGCTGGAATCATTAGTTCAAGCAACTCTGGAAAAAAAAGTACATAGTCTTGGAAAATGATAATATTCAAATATAATAGTTTCTTCAATGGGTACAAATAAGAAGTTAAAAACGAAGGGGACGAAAACTTCTTTGGAAACCCTTCTCGACTTCACTATTTCAGTAATGAAGAACCAAACTTTTTGAAGGTATTAACATTTTTTTTTTCCTTATTGTGTGGTGATTCTAATGCCGTTTGGTCATACCAAGCAAGAATGAGCGGAGCTATTTCGAATTAAGGCAGAAATGTGCGCCTTTCGCTGTTAACAAACACCGTTAAGGTGAAAGTACGACTTTGCTCGAACACACACGACACAACACTTTTTAGGGGGCGGTCGAACTCACTCATACACTCATTTATCCATCCGCAAGTCAGGATTTAGATCCAAATCAGAGACCGACTCATCCTTGATTCAGTACCCCCAGAGGTACAATTTGTTTTGGAGACTTGGAGGACTTTGCTGTCAGGACATATTTAACGTGCCCCAACTGCCATTAGCCAACACGACGGTCTTTGGCCGAGACGAGGACAGAACCCGTGACCTTTCGGTTACGAGACTGACACTCTACCAACCAGGCTGCCACGGCCTCACCTTATTGTAGATATATAACAAAAAAATTGATTAGAAAATAAAATAACTATAAAGTCATCCCTCCCGATATTTTTAAATATTTATTTTGTTTTGTTTGTGTCGATAGTTTGTTTAGAAAAAGTTAATTAAAGAAGGAAGCGTAAAATAAATTTTCTATTCAATTTGGGGGTTCCCTCTGATGCTTGAGGGGAGATGGGCGATTGTCCCGTATGCCATTACTTTGATGGCATACGGGATTACTTTGATGGCACTCTGCCCAGGCAAATAAAGTGAACCTCACGTTGTCCGCTCTCTAATTTCTAGCACTAATATATTCAAATATTTCTATTCTCCTGCTTTCTTTATTTAAAAAACGACTAGGAGTAAATAAATGATTTCCTCCCAGCTTTCTAGGAAATTCTTCTCACAACAGAAATAAAAAATGACTAAATTAAAATTTTTAGAATTTTAGAACGGAAGTGTGATGCATAACCAAACTCTTGAGTCGAATAAAAAAGTACTTTATCATTACAATAAGCAAGTCAGGACTAATCTTTAAACACATTTTCAACGTAAATAACGTGTATATAAAAAGCATGTAAACGGTACTTTACCTTATTTAGATTTAGATTCAGCAACTTAATTGAATATATTAAACTCACAGATAAATAAATAAATATCTCTTAAATAAGGGGGATTTGCTTACAAGTCGAATTCGGATTGATCAAGTTAATTTTGGAATCCAAAGAGCAATTTGTAAAAAAAATATATCTATATAGAAAAGGTACGCATGATGAGAGACAGCATAAATTAGATTTTAAATGGCATGCGCATATCTGTACATTAATGTGACTGCGAATTTCTGTGAATTAATTCGGTTCATATATGTATAATTTAATATACGTATAAATCACGTTACACAATAAAATGGAACAGTAATATGGGAAAACATGAATTTCGAATGATTTTGGCATATACTTGGCTAAGGTATCTTAAAACACTAAAACGATTAAAATATCGTTTCTAAAAATTAAATATTATAGTTAAATCAATGTTAAATTAATTAGCATATCTCATGATTGTAGTGTGAATTTAGATTATGAAGCCAAATAATTATTAAAAGACTTAAAATTCAGCATTCGAAATAAACTGAAATAAAAGAGCAATAATTATGGATAAAATTTGTGCAAATAAGAATATAAGAATTAAAAAAAGTATTTAGGAAAAAATACAATACACAGTAATTTTGAAAATTAATTCATAAAAAAGTAATATAATTTTAAAAAAATTCAATTCCTACTTAGGTCAACAAAGATTTTTTTTTTTTATTTTAGTTACTTTTTATAAAATAATTAACAAAAAATTATTGATTGTAGCAAGAACTGAACTCGTATTCTTCACCTTCAAGCGAAAAATACTGAAATCCTTGCATTTGGCCGATTGAGTTACTGCCTTTTGATTTCGATTTTCATTACAAACTGCTAAATCTTTGTTTAAAGTATTAAAAATTAATTAGTTTTAATGAACGAATTAATATATGAAAAAAAAAACCTGCATTCACATCAAGTATCATCCACTACAAGTTTTAAACAATGTATCTGTACTTGAGAACATGAATAAAAAGTATTTTATTAATGATTGAAAATTGAACGAGCTATATAAATAAATATAAATAGGAAGAGTGTGAACTAATAGTAGAAATTGAAAGAAATGAAAATGTTCTATTTATACTTCAAAACGTTTGGTTGGTTTTTATAGAGCTTTTATTTACTTAAAATATAATGTTTGTAAAGAAAACAGCAGCAATAAAAGTTTCGAATAAGCATTATATTTGATAAAAAGGGAATTATTTTTGTTTCTTCGCTCGTTAGTTCAATGAAATATTTGTAATTGATCTGATCTATAATATTGAAGGATATGTTTTCATAATATATTGCTTTATGTAAATTTGTATTATAATTAAACATCAATGCGTTACTTTTAAAATCAGAATGGCCTCAAATCTTTGGCCCGATTTTGATCCAGATAAACAACTTGAAAAACACTCTTGATGAATGTACGGTTTTACAGCCGGGAAACAGTTAAATTACGACATAAATGATCTCTGGCATTTGTATTCAATCCTTTTAGACCCAGATGAACTAAAAATAAAGAGAGATCATCTGGAGTGCTTTTCGACGGCGAGAAAACCGCCACTACGTCGCACTTGCGACTATTTTTGGCTTCTCTTGGCGACGTCAGAGATCTGCAGGCAAACCTACTTGTGACGTCACGATTGAGCCATTCACACACCCGGAGTTGATGTGAGGAAAAGATGGTTTTTCGGGCAAGAGATTCGGGAAACAAGGAGGATTTATTTTCATGATCTGTCAATGGTTCTCCAAATGGAGATAGCTGGATACCAGAAACTGATATTTTATTATTCAGGTGAACTGATTTATAATTATTTGACTTAGTGCAAAAATTATCTTAAAAAGGAATTAGTGAAGCTATTTTAATTAATTTTATTTTTGACTGTGTTCCATTTAGAAGGTGGTATGAGAACGAATTAGGTAGGAATACCGGCAATTGTACTGTCGTCTGTTCGTGCTCGTCTGTTATTATTTCTTAAAATATAAGTACAATGTATTAGTCTTTTACAGTCAAATAATTATTTTTAAAAAAAGAATTAATAAAATGGGAATGATTGTATTTATTATTCATTCTATTTTGTTTGAATATATGATAGGAAATGTATTAAATTAGAATGCCGGCAAATGTAAAATTGTGCTGATTCATTCTTCTTATTATTTTAAATACTACTTGTTATAATTTATTTATAGTCTCATGATTATTTGAAGATGAAATTAAAGCTTAAACCTATAAATTTTAAAATTGATTTTGTTTCATTAAAATACAATACCGACATTTGAGAAACTATTAATGCTCTGTCGTCTTAGCATTACCAGTTTGATTTTCTATAATTTTTTATAGCCACGAGGTTATTTTTAAACCAAATTATAAACAAAAAATGTTCTGGGTTATGATTCATTTCAATAGTAATAGAAAAAGTATTCAATCAGGATTCTGACAAAATCGTCTGTTTTTTCTCCTCTTTAGAATTTAAAATTAATCTTGTTTTTGCAAAATAATATTTTGGGGAAAAATTAAATGCATTTGCATATTTTAAATGAAAAAAAAAAAAAAAAACTTCAAAGTAGTTTTTAAAATATCTGTTATATCATTGAAGTCTGTAGAGCTATAAATATTTATATCCTCAGTTACATTCTTCATATATTAATACATGAAAGAACTGCGTTATGTAATTTTATTCCTTCAGTGCAATAATAAATTTAAAAGATATATGTATATATATATATATCTATATATCTATATATATATATATATATATAGAGAGAGAGAGAGAGAGAGAGAGAGAGAGGGAGAGATTTGTTTATATTAGATAAATGAAAATTATAACGTGCAATTTCTGTATCGAAATTATTCCTCTGTATCAATTTCGCCTAATTGAAATTCAATTGCAAAGTATTTCTTTATTTGACACGTATTTATTTTTTGTCACTGCTCTAAAATAAACATAAAAGATCAATGTTTATAAAAAAAATTTAACTTTCTCGTCCACGTTCATGTACCTTTCAAGTAACAGCATCATTTCGACTAAATAATTTGTTTAACCGCATTCTATAGATAATCCAAAGAAAATATTAATTTTGTAGTTTCATATATTAATATACTATCATATTTATATATTAATCAGATATTCTCCAAAGACTCTCTTATTAAATATATTTTTCAATCTGTTTTTAAGATAATTATTAATCTATTTTAAGCCTTTTGATATTAAAATTTTGCTTTATTTCCTCATAACAGAATATTACAAAAGAATGAAATTCTTAAATACAATTTGCCATCTAAATTTGTATCCGTCATTACAATAACATTATAAAAAAAGAAACGGTAGTAGTTTATTTATTTATTTTTCTTATCATTTTGTTTATATTAGTTTTATTTGTTAGTTTTTATTTCTAAAATATTTTCCATTTAAAGGCATAATACTAATCTATGGAAAATTAGATAGTACGTTTCATTTCGAAATAATATTTCACAAAATTTACATTAAATTATTCATAATTTATGCTTTATTCACAAGAAAATCGTTTAAAATCCTTTGTTACTTATTATCTTCAAAATTTGCCGAAATTTAGACACGAATTTGTAGCGCTCATACTATTTCGTTATCAGAGCGATGCTTTGCAGCATAAGATACAATATTTTCTAATTTCACCATCTCCCTTGTTTGATTAAAAGATTTTTTTGCTTTCGTTCGTCTATTATTTCTTCCTTTCCTGACTAAATCTCCTCCAATTTTTGATGCTGTGACACAGAATGCTGTTAAGTTTTCTGGTAGTTATGGCTATGTTCTTCCACCAGCTCGTAGATGTAGTTGCTGTCAACCTTAAGCTCATAATTTCAGCTTAATTCATAAGCTGAAATACAAACTTATTTATTAAGGTTCCATAGGCACGTTCAAAACCCTTGGAATGGCTTTCGACAACATTATTCCGGTCAAAATTTCTTGTAAATATGAGGATTTTCTTGAAACAATCTCTTAATTCGGACTGATGTGAGCCAATTTAGCATGTGTTATCACGATTCCCCTCGCCACTCGTTTTGCAAAACATCGCTCGTTAAGTGAGTCACTTTCTTACATTTTGTATCGCTAATTATGCGAATCACTTGTTATTGCAAGGTTCTCGTTAAGTGATGTTTGATTGTATTTTCTTTAATACATTGAATAGGAAAATTAGATTAAATTTACAATTGAAGAGATTAAATTTAATTTACAAATTGATATTATGCTAAATTAATTTACTAAGCATAAATTTTAACGTCTTTGAAAGTATTAAGGAAAAAGTGTTTGGATCAAAATTTAATTTGATAAAATTACTTTGATAAAGTTTTGTAGAAATTATCTTTAAAACTATTTCTGGTCTTTAAAACAATTCTGAAAGTATTTTAAACAATCTTTAAACCACTTCTGGAAATATTTTCACTTGCATTATACTGACTCGTTCTGAGGTTTCTTAAATTTTTGAAAGAAAATGTGAATAAAATACACACAATTGTATAATTTTAAGATTTAAAAACGGATTTAAATTCAATTTTCCAAAGTTTAATATATGCAATTCCTTAAAGTAATAGTTTTCTAGATTTTTTTTTCAACAAAAAAATACTAAATTATTTTATTTCTTAAATTTTATGAAATAGTTTCGGGATTTCATGATTTTCACTATATGAAACTCTGTTTACTCCTATTGCAAATTGAATCGTCCTATATTGGATAATTCTATTAATTTTATCAGTCTAATTGGTTTATGCAATAATTTGTTTATGCAAATACTGTATATGATTTGATAATTCTATAGCATTTGCGACGACGAATTAAATAAATTTCATTAAAATACTTCTCTAGTTTGAATTTTTCTATTTCTCTTAATACGAAATAATTATTAATATAATTTCAATATATGGTTAATTTTTAATTTACAGTTTGGTTATAATTACAATTTTATTGATGATCTATGAAGTTACCCATTAAAATATTCAAAATTCTAATGAAAGGATCTTAAAGTCTTCTTACAAAACAATGATTCGCTCATATGTCCGTACTTTTTACCTCTTACTATGATAAATCTCTCCATCAACGCGTATCCACGTCCCCATTCTTTAAACGCTTACCTTTTATATTGTCATCCTTTCATACGATGGATTAAATATAATCCCTACATTTTAACGAACAATTAAGAAACAGTTGAGAAATTTTCAATTATCCCCAACCTCCTGCACTCTTAGTCAGGGAAGTTGATCATACTCTTTCATATGTTTTTGGCCGCTGACTTTTTCGCCGATCACAAGAACCGGCGCATTTAGTATGTATTTAGATAAGGAAGATAGATCCATTCCACTCTATTTTAATCAGTAAATTCAACGAATCATTGCATTCTTGATTTCTACAAGCGACAGCGACTGAATCTTAAAATCAGTGCATTAAGGAGAAGATTCTAAATGCATTATTACGTAAAAATTAGACTTCTTTTTAAACGAATTGTTATTTTAATAATCCATATTGTTTTGACAATTTTATTTAAACGTTTCAAGATTTTGACATAATATTATGACTACTATCCTTGTTTTTAAAACGAATATTCCAGTCATCAAACAATTGCGATAAAATGTTCTTTTTTGTGTGGATTTCTTTTATGCATTGTTGACTTCTGGTAACAGAATATTCAAAGAGAAAATATTGTGATTATAAAATAATAATTCAAACTCAATATTTAGAAGAATCTTTATGCTATAGACCCTAAATACGAAAAGCACATGGATGGATTTGCGGCTGTTTGCAAAAATATTGTCATTCCTCTAAGGATACCTCAAGAATGGGAATGAGAAGCTTCCGAAATGGGGGTGTGCCCTTGTGGGTGCAGAAATGGTGTGTGGCGATAATGGGATGTACCTCCTATCGAAAGGGTTGTACCGCGGTCGATGACAGCCCTTAGGGTTCAACCTTAATTAACACATTAAAGGCAGGAGTCGTAGTACTACGATTTGATCCGCGTTACCTAGCATACTTTCGTCAAGATCCCCCGCCTTTAATGTGTTATGAACAGTGCTATCGTGGCATTTTATTTTTTCGTGTGCCTCAGAACGTGTCGGAGTTAACTAAGATTATGCCTGAGTGCTGAATAGTATGTGTACACAATGATTAAAAAAATCCTTGATTTAGATTTGCCATAATCTAAGCAGTAAATTTGTAAATTTTGAACGAAATCTATTCCTACGAAGTTTGTCAGTTCGGCTGATTGTTTGAAAGTAAACACATTAAATATAGAACGTAAAGAAGCAGTTAGATAAAATTTGATACCCAATTAGGTTTAACATTTATAATGTAGATATTTGAAATGAATTATCTCAAGGAGTTGATAATCTATTAGTATATGAATTCCCTTGTACGTAAACGTGATAACTCAATAATGCATCCATTTAAAGAAATAACATTTGATACTTAAAGCCAGAAAAGAGTTTCCAAAAGGAATATACGCTTTTTTTTACAACTAGAAAATTCTTTCGTCTAGACGGGTTGTTATCCTGTTAACATTTCCTCAGATCTGATTAAAAATAATTTGGTTTTGTCTCGCTGTCCATTGTGCAATTATTTGTCTCTCTGGTCAATCTTTGTCTCCTTGAAGGGTGATCTTCTCTCTATATAAAGTTCATTAATGATTAAATCAAAACTAATGACTAAAATCGAATTAAAGCAAATAATTATCTAATAACAGGAGATCCATTGCTAAATACGAAATAAAAAAATGCGAAAAATATTTAATAATAACTTCTAATTGGCTGTAGATGAGAATACAATTAGCTCATTGCTAAAATCTAGTTTAAAATTGTAAATAAATTAGGAAATTTATATTCCCATTTTTAATTTTTATCCATGCTTAGTTTTATTAGATAAATTAATCAATTTACACATAAAAAAATATTCTCGATTCTTTTGATGCCAAAACAGAAGTTGGCACTTGCACTTCAGATAACGACGCTGCCCAACTGATTTACTCAGCATTACAGTGGTGTTGAGCAATTACAAATACTGATACTACAAAGCACAAAATTATTATGTGCGAGCTCTGAAAATAAGACTATGAGCTCTCATGGTCTTTCCTAAGACCCATAATTTTAACCCACCCATAATGGGAGGTTAGAAGGATGGGTAGCACTCTTATTTAAGAGTATGCGAGAAAGTTTCCGGGAAACTACACTTACCCTTTTATCAACTCTATTATAATCAATTAATTATATATAATATATTATCTAATAATTTTAACAGATTATGTTTACAAGAAGATATATTTATAAATTGCACCATGTGACATGAGTAGTTTAAAATCGTTCAGAATGATCTGTAGAATAAATCGCACGTCATAAAGTTACCTTATTATTTCTTGGAAGTAGATACTCAATTTCAAAATGATTTTCAAGGTTTTGATAAAAAGTTTAGCGTTTTTCCTCAATAATTTCGGAACAAATTTCCGAACAAAAATAACTTTTACACCACTTTAAAATTAAAAGAATACAATTTTGAATGATATCAATTTTATTTCTTTATAAACTTTTATCGCTCTGCAATGGGTTGATGAAGTTCTTAACCTCACAGATTCTTAACTTCCGGACATAGTCAAAATGCGGAATTACAAAACTGAGTACTAATGAAATATGGATGTGCTGTTAAATAAATTTTAGTAATAATGTTATGTATATTTTTGTTATATGCATCAATACTTTTTATTGTTTTAATTATTTGTCTAATATATTGCGATGATATTAACTACATTTAATATGCTGCATTACAACTGCTATGTAATAAAGGAGTACATTTTATAAAAATTAAAATAAGCGAATAAATCCTAAAATACTATCATGTTTCGGATTAGAGATTCGAATTTCTTTTAATTTTTTTTTTTACTGAACTTGAATTATGATAAAATGAATGATAAAAATTGCATTGTAATAACCATGTAGTTAAAATAAAATAACATCTTAGTCCTCTTTAATATCTAATGTTGATTAATGTTGATATTACTTAATAATTTTTATCCCAGATCGGATAAAAAAATAGTCCAGATAAACTTTTTTAGATAAGTTTTTCGAGGTGAGGTTCTGTGATTATCGAAAGAGACAGGGATCTTTCATAAAGAACGCGTTACAGAGATAAAGGGGATTTTTCTTTTACGCCCTGTCTCGTTCACCACGTAAATCATGTAAGAAAGGGGGAAATCCTGCTTGCAAGTTGCGGGGATCGAAAGGTTGTAGACATCGATCCAATGGTTGGACTGAAGGTCAGAATATAATGCAGAATAGGAAGTCGGTACGCCCGCAAACGGTTGAAAGCTGAAAAAATGTATAGCAAGAAAGGAAGCTAGATGACAGTATGATTTTGTACATTATGTTACAAGTGCTTTTATTTTATAAGTAACAAATTCAAATGGATTCACTGATGCTAATTTTATTGCCCAGAAAATTTTGCTATTTTCGTTATATTAGAAAATAATAAATAAGTAAAAATAAAATATTTAACTTTCTTTTGACTTACAATTAATAAAACTGTTCTGTTCACATATTTTGTGCATTTAAGGGCGCGAAAAACCCTTCAAGGACTTGAAAACCATTTTTAAAACATAGGTGATCTGATAAATTTAGGTCTAATTCAACTAATTTGTCAGAATCAGTGCTTATTAAACTGATTCAATTCTCTGTCTCTTTCCATTTCTCAAATCATTATCTAATTAATATAGTTTGTTTACACAATTTTCTTGATTTCTATCAGTACAAACAAATACAAAAATAAGACTGAAAAATAATAAACAAAAAAAAACGTATTTATAAATATATATTTGTAAAATAATAAAAAAAAGTTATTTTTCTTACTCAATTTTAGTTTACTAATACACTATTTTTCTGTATAATAAAACGCTTTAATAATTCATATAATAGTAATTTTTGGTATTAGATATAGTAATTTTCAGTGCTTAGAGGTCGATATTTGAATTCTCTATACAACTTGATGTTGACAAAAAAGATGAGTCAGCTAAAATATTCTTCCGTTTTCATATATATTTTAACGATTTGTCCGATTTTACTAGCATCTCTGTAGTATAATAAAAAGAATCAAATATTCATTTTAAGCCTCTTTCTCTTGATAAATTACTATCATAATTAATATCTTCCAACAGTTTTACGTCCAAATTCAGTAATTTTTTGCACATTGCCTTTTTCAGCTATAGTATTCATTTAAATAT
Source organism: Argiope trifasciata (assembly GCA_026543055.1). Classification (NCBI taxonomy): domain Eukaryota; kingdom Metazoa; phylum Arthropoda; class Arachnida; order Araneae; family Araneidae; genus Argiope; species Argiope trifasciata. The sequence continues at coordinate 1,565,470 of JAPMOQ010001579.1, forward strand.
GGAAGGCAAACAAAAAAATCAATCTTTTGAGATTTAGTCAAACATTTATGTACGTTTACCACCCTGGGGATAAAAACATATGCCAAATGTCACCCCCTAGTTTATTGTCATTTCGGTTATGTTACTCATGTGCTCACAATTGTAAAACAGATTTCGTTGATTAATTTTTTCAAAAATGTGATTCAAATCTACAATGTTAGTGTAAAAATTGCCTTCGAAATTTCATTCACAGATAGAAAGACATGAATTCCTAAAAAACTCTCTTTTCTTTGGGGGGAGGAAACTGGGAAAAGATCTTAAAAGTTTTTTTAAAACTCTAAATTCATATGTGTTAGAAATTTATTTTCTTTATATGTCAAGCACATGAAAGTAAAAACAAATAGCTGCAATTCCATTTTTTAAAAATTGTTTGTTATTTATAGATTTGTATTTCACCCAACATTCCACAACATTCATCTTGTTTTGGAAACAAAGTGTTCATATTTATGCGGTTGCTACGCATATTTGGGAATTTATTTTCAAATCCTCCGTTTTTTCTAGCTGACAACTATTTAAAATATTAACTGCTTTAAACATTATCCGGTTAATGACCACGCAAAGCTTCACGCAATCTCTTTTACATTAGAATGTTGAAATTAGGATTTTAGAATATATTTTTTTCCTTCTTTTAATCAGTTAGGACTTTTCAGTGGACTTAAATAAATGGCATGCGCTTTCCAGAATGTAGAGTATGTTGAATTTTTTAATCTATTACTGGAATACGTCGTTAGAATTCTTTCCTTAAACATTTCTTATTCGCAACTATTCACTTTCACTTAACTTAACAAAAATAGCACTTTATTTAATTTCAAATATTACTATGACAAGTCAATTTTCTATCCCCATTTCATTTACTTCTGAAAGAGTATATGGATATTCATGTTTTATTATTAACTATGAAAATTGCCGTTAAAGCTGTAATAGAAACTTTAAAAAAATGAAGCAAGTATTATAAGTAAATAATTTAAATTTAATTATTCAGTAGAATTTAATATTGTCAAGATTTCTTTTGAAAAATAACTCATTTTAAAAATATCAGAAGACTTTTTGTCCAAAAAAATATTAAGTGGCCGTGGTGACCTAAGGTAATGCCTTGTAATCGGACCAAAGGCTTAAGGAGTTATTTCTAAACTCGATTTTCTTAAAGATTAATTTTAACATGAACAAATATCCTCCAACTTGTGAGATATAAAAACATTTGCAGAGGGGCACCAGTTTATGTGTTCTTTTCCTAGTCATTCTGAATCAGAATTGTGAAGTCCACTACACAATAAAATTTTTACTACTTTAAAACAGAATGTTAAAATAAATAAACTTGTTGGAAAATATATTAAAGCTAATTTTATGAAAAAATGGTTTTAAAAAAATTGATGGATTGATGATGTAAGATAAATTTCTTACCTTCATTTTCATTTTTACAAGACGATCGAGAATTCCACATGAAGCAATTTTTTACTTTTCAAATTGAAATACTATAACTTAATTTGATTTCATTTCGAAATTCAATTAAAATCCCACTGATGCACAAAAACATAAACATTTGCATTTTATAATTACAATGCTCTTTTTAATTAGATTAGTTAATATACGTATAATCTTCTATGTATTATTTCCAATTATAAATTGCAACTCGTCATCGAGAAGCATATTTCCAAATTCAATTAATGATTCCGAAATCATAGAATGATACTGTTTTCATATTAAGTAAATGTTTCTCACAATTTATTTTAATTCAAACTCCCTTCGGATAGTACAAAAAGAAACTAATATTTTACTATCATTAGTAAATGTCTATATATGTATTTAATCTTCGCAAATGAAATTTGCCTTTGAGGAATATATTTCATAATTCGTCGATCATATATCGTGACATCATATACAGGATTGGCCTGTATATCAAGTACAAACCTGTATTGAGTGCTTGTTTGAAGAGACCCTTTATATTTTCATGAAATCAGCTTTGGCCGGAAAGCGTTGCCAAATGCGACTCCGAAAAGTTTATGCAAGATGCTCAGGTCAAGATGAAAGTGCTAAATTTTGATAATAATGGCATTAATGAGCTGGTTAAAGAACATAACTAGAATTACTGAAAAACTAACAAAGCTGTATTTTGTATCACTACAACAAGCTACGGAGATTTGGTCATTAAAGCAAGAAATAATAATGTCAACAGAGCAACAACTTTCTGGTAAAAAGAGAGAGAGAGACTGAAAGCATTCGAAATTATTGTATCGTATGTTCAGAATCATCATCCTGATAAGACAGTGTAGCTATCTCCGCTACAAATTCAGTTAATGATAATGTTGTGTCTAATATTGATCACATTTTTAAGCATAGCCAAAGACAAATGTCTTTAGATAATTTTATTGCAAAAAAAGCATACATTTTAAATAATAAATTGTCTTTATAATAAGTTTGTTTAAGATTTTTTTTAGTGGTAGATGGATTGCCTTGTTCCCTCCTTTACAATGATTTCTATGGGAATAATTGTTTCATTTAACAAGTGTTTCATATTAAGAATAAGATGCGATAACGAATAGTCCGCGCTAAGTTAGGTTCTATTAAATAAAAGTATTATAAAAAAATGAAAAGAAAAATATAGAGACAGGGTGGAAAGTATAAAGAAAAATACCTTTCTGTTTAAAAGTGTATGTTTCTTGGGGATCTGGAACTCATTTTTTTCATTAATTCTTAATTTTTCAACAATATAAAATCTTAAAATTTGTTTAAACTAAATTAATCTATACTATAATAAAGCTCAATGTGTGTGTGTGTGTCGTGCTGGCAAATTTGCCCTAGACACTGACATAATTAATTTAGACTCCATCAGACATCGGAACTAGCCAACTTCATGATATCGAAAAAAGGTTTTATTAAAACAAACATACCCCTTCTTAGCCAGAACACAACAGCCTTTCTCTTTCAGAAACGAATTCAGAATTCGTTTTTACAAAAATTGTTTAGAAAAGAATAACCAGGAGATTACAGAAGAAAAAGATTCATTCTTTCAGAACAAATCGTTCTTATTGCTTCTTAAAGAATACCACTTCTCTAAGTTCTGGTTAAAGACAAATTATTTACCAAAAAAATACAATACTACTTAACAAATTAAATATACTTGAAATAATCAAAACTTAAAAAGAAAAAAAAGTTGGTGTTGCCACCACTTTTTAAAATATAAATTTACAATAACAAATAATAATAAATAAATAAAGGAACAAAAATCATTCCGCAATGGAGAGCCGCTACAAGAGTGTATATGCTGGCGCTCTACAGACCAGACCGTTGGACCTACAGCTACCAAATTTCGTATATGTATACCTTGGAGGTCGGGATGAGCACCTCGGAGCCCTTTTTTCGAATTTTTAATTAGAATTTCAATTAATTAGAAATTAAGTGAAATTTCGAAGTTCTTCCGCTATAACTTCCGAAAATATTATCACACAAAGATGATTTTTACAACAAATTCAAGATAAAAAAATTAGCCTTCTAATGGTATCAGTGTTTTGACATATTACTTAAGCTTCCATTTGTAATGAATTTTTAAAAAATATTTTAACTATATTTTTCAAAAATATATTTCGGACAAAACAATATAATTTAATCTGCACGAGCACGTTACGAGTGAAAGGGAAAAAATTATCTTTTATCAATATGTTCCTATCATATTGACAAAAACTCAAATTAAAAAAATAAATAATTATTGCTAATCAAACATATGAAAATGTTATTTTCAGCATGTGTCGATATAAAATGAAATAAATATGAAATCTGTTTTTTTTTCTTAAAAAAATTATTTTGACTTTTACAATATTATTAATTAACTTGATATAAGACAAACATGGTTTAACAGATAGATACATTTTTCAATTCAAGGTTCAAGGATTAATTTGTAAAACTTTAATAATAAAAATGCATCTTTAAAAATGGTCTAAATGAAGTAAATAACTACATAATAAGTAACATGACACTATAATTAATTGCTTTAAAAATAAAGAATGTTTAGCTTTTAAATATAAAGAGATAAACTTCAATCAACACAATCTCTAAAACTGATAGATATGAATATTTGAAGATCACTATTCAATAAAAACGGGTAATTTTGAACAACTTCATCAAGCATTCCAAAGATGATAAACCAACCAACGTCCAGGATTTCTCAAGTCTGACTGACCTAAGAATGAAAATGTTGAATGTACCAAACATATTTCTATTGAAAACTTCATAAGTCGATCAAATTTGATATCAGAAGATAAAAACCTCTATTTATTTATTTGAAATTTGAAGTGTCAAGAATACTTCGTTGAATATGATTCTTATAACTAAAAGACATATAAAATTTATATTTATTATTTTTAATTATGTTTAAAGATCAAAATAAAATAAAAAAATACTATTAGCAACATTTAAATCCTTTTGAAAGTAAAACTAAAACCTGAATTTCATGATGAATCTGTAATTTTTGTTAAATAACTCTTATATATTACATATATTATAAATAATAATTAAATAAATCATAAATTATAAAGAAATATTACATAAATTATTGTTATTATTTTGTAGAATACCTAATGATTCTCTTTTACTTATATATATTTTTAAATGCTTGGTTTCGGCAAAAAAAAATGTTTTTATATCAACTTGCAGTTTGATCATTTCCACTTTAATTTAAAGCTCAAATTTTGCGAGAGCTGACAGATAATTAGGAGTGGCATGTAGTATATAACAGGCTTAAAGCCTTAATAATTGCATGAGTGAATTATATGACTATCAGAATTGAACCTTAGAAAGTTTTTTTATGAAGTAGATATTAAAAGTTACATAAAGTATTTAATTGACAATGACGTAATATAAAGTACTTAACTGATAATTTTAAGCAGCTGTAAGATTAGCGAACCAGCTGGTAGCCAAAGGCGGCTAGTTATAGATTAAAAAATATTGTCACTAGCAAATTATAATCGGAATAACCAGGTTGATCTTTATTCATAAAAATTTTTCTTTATTCTGGTGTTTCTGATTTCCTTTGGACCGAACCCTAAGTAATATCACATTCATTTTATTCAATAAGCAATTTTTTAAAGAAAAAAGCAAAATTTCTCACTTTGTTGATATATATATATATATCAATGACAGAGTTCAAGTATTGCATCTCGTATCCTACTAGTTACATTGACAGATATATTATACAATCTTTAAGAAAGAGAATAAATTTTGTCAGACAAGTCTTCCGGATTCGCTCACGTGTTTATTTTTGGTTTGATTATTCTTATCGAGGAGGTTTTCTTTTTTTAGATTATTCGTAGAAGCCCCTTCTAAGTTAAATGTAAGGAAGGGATCGCCATTATTTATTTATCAGGAATTTCTTCGGTCAGCTTCTGATAAAACCGACGAAGGATACGAAATATTTACTGTTTATCTTTACTGAAAGCCGAAAAAAAAAATTAAAAAAATAGCTGGTTTCATTCCAAGTTCTTCCCTTAAAATCTAGAAGGATTTTTAATTTTTGTAATTTTCCTTTTAGTTTTTAATTGTAGCTTAAAATATCCAGTGATGTCCCCTTAATGTAGCTAATATTATAATAATGACAGATTGTCATGCTATCTGTTAATTGTGTCATATGACATGCATGATATCGTCTTGAGTAAAAATGCTCTACAGAGTACATCTTTGGACACAACACTACCAGTTTTGGGAGTCGATATTTTCTTGAATAATAGATATTCCTTGAGAGAATACGGAACAAAATTTTTATTATAATTTTAATTAAAAATTAATCGAATTGTTAACGTCTTTCGTCGTTAATTTTGGAGCTAACCAAAACTATTTTAAATTCCCTTAAAAAATTCAAAATACTTGGTTTTAATGGTATCAATTATATTTTTGTACAACTCTTATTTTATTTTAATAATATTTTAAGTATATTTTTCGGTACTTTTTATTGTCATAACTACTGCATTTATACACAGACTTATAGTGAGCAATCAATTGCATTTATTGAGTGTATGAAAAAATAATAGAGAAATAGATGTATCAATATTAAAACACTATCATTACAACGTTTCGCATTGAAAAAACAGAAATAATTTGCAATTAAATTTAAATTAATATAATGAATAGAATCTATGAGAAAACGATCAGTGCAAGACAAAATACAGATTTTCCTTTGTATAAATTGGTTCACTAAATCTAAATATTGAGAATAAGTGCAGTATATCCCTTCATTATTTCAAGGATATTTTAAGTTTGAAAGAGTATAAAATTCACAGAGCTTGTCCACACTTAAAATCTAATTGCATAAAATTAAAAAAAAATTATTAGCATTTGTTTCCATCTTTGATTCAGTAGAAGCAACACAAATTACCTGTATTTGCTTTCTCATGTGTGAAGTATAAAGACAGAAATAATTATAATCGTGAAAAAGTTGAAATCTCAAACATTTGTAAAAAAATCCACGTTTTAGACCTCCATAAGACGGGAAAATGCATTTTGAAATTATATCTGCCTTTGGATATGTGAAAATGTTAATTTAAAAGATGCTCTAAGTCAGGCATAGGCAAGAAGAGGTAAAAGTATTTTTTTAAACTGCATACATCAATTTCTTTATTCTGGTTCTGGTCACTTTTATTGATCAACTAGTTTGATAAGGATATTGATTACATTTAATTTCAGTTAAATCGTATAAATATAACTTCATATCTACGATTCCCTAAAACCGTCAGCAATGGAAGCTGTGTTATTTTCATTGATTTTCATATATGGTGTTATAGTTTATATAGGACTTCCCAATAAAGGTCAATCTCCTGACATCATAGAGCTATTATTCTATTAAAAGTTTAAACGTTTTATCCGTCTTCCATATTTCGTGGTATTGTAACTTCTCATTTTTTTATTCGTTTTGTAAATTATACAGTTTTAAACAGAATCTTTTTTTTTTTTAGTTTTCAACAATGATTAAAAAATACATGATCAAATATTTGACAAAACAATGGCAATAGTTTGCATTTTATGGTTACAATGTTGTTGAAAATTAGAATTTTTTTTAATAAAATTTCCGAAATTTATGAAAAATTTGGCTTACTATTAAATTGGCACCATTTAATTTTTCTAAATTCTAAAATGATGTAAAATTGATTTTCGCCCAAAAATAATTTTTGGAACTATTGTGGGAAAATGCAAAAATTTCACAGTTTCTGATTAATTAGGCGTTAAAAAAATTTCTTTATAGTGCACATTTCTTCTCCCTGCAAAGTATACATGTGTCACGTTTGGTAACTATAATTCAAACGGATTGACGTGTAGTAAGCACAGCATACTTTCATCCTTATTATTAGTAGAGATGATAACATGGAAAAAGATGTCATTTGGTGCACAAAAAACTCAGGTGAAAGATCTTTGCTAATATTTGCTTAGGTTTAATATTATCTTTATATATGTATATAATATTTCATTTCTTACTGTTGGGTTATTTTCTTCTTTCCAGAACCTTTGCCTTTGTCTCTCATAGTATCGGAAAAAGGTCCTTCTACTCCATAACTGCCAATGACTCCAAACAAAGAAGAAAATCATGAGACAGTTGCCGTCTCTCCCGTCAAAGGAAACAACCAGCTTGTCGAAGAAGAGGAAGAAGAAATCGAACTCTTGATGCCCGACCCACCCGATGGGGGATGGGGGTGGGTCGTTGTTTTTTGTTCTTTTATGATCCATGTGATCGTGGACGGAGTCACCTACACATTTGGGATATTCTATCTGGAATTCTTACGGTATTTTGGCGAGAGCAAAGGAGCAACGTCTTGGGTGGCGTCTATTATGGTGGGAACGACTTTCTGCGTAGGTAAGTTTCCGATGAGCATGCTAACGAATTCATTTTCCTTAAAAATTTTTAGAGAAATATCCAAGGGCTTCTCTTTCTCTGTCTATAAAATGCAGTACCGATATCAAAATCAGATGGATTATAATCTTTTCCTAACTGTGAATCCATTGATAACTCAAATATGCTTACACTTGTTGTATCACTGTATATAGAATAAAAGAATTTCTTTCTACGCAAACAAAACAACAATAAGATATTTTTAGAGATTACAAAGAGTGACTGAACTTCCCATTCTAAGATTTACAATGGATAAAAAATACGACCTCCTTGTATCGCTTGCCGTTTAAAAAAGTTACACAATCTACAAATAAGTATTTGGAGACTCATGCAAATGAAGACATCTGCAGTTCTGATTTACGCTACACCTTTTATACTTAAATATCGTAGAGGAAATAGCATTGGCATTAGTAACATGTAAGGTGGACAGAAGTACAGAGCTGTCCGACTTCGAGAAAGGCGTTATTGCGGGATCTCATAGAAATGGCAGATCCAAAAGGCGAATAACTAGTAAGTAACACATTCCAAAATTGATCATGACTATTGTGCTTAAGAAGTGTAAAGTGAGTGGTGACTGTTAAAATGTGCTTCGACCCTGCTAAAGAAAGACAGAGATAGAAGTATTGTCCGAAAAATTTGGGAAAACCGTACCAAATCGATGGTCTACATATTTCAGGAATTCGAACAAGCATCTGGGACCATTGTTTCGATAAATACCATCTATAAAGAAGGACATATGCTTGCTTCCAGAGGTCATGCTGCCTCACATAAGCCTTTGACTAAAAACTCCAACCGTGCTGCTCAGTTCAGGTGATGCAAGACATACTGAAATTGAACCCTAGATTTGTGCTAACATATTCTTTGGAGGGAACATGTAAGATTCAGTCTCTACCAGTTGGATGGCAAAGTGTGGGTTTGGCGTATGCAAGGAGAACGCCTTTGGCAAGTATGCATTGTACCTACAGTAAAGTTTGGTGGAGGTGGAATCACGGATTGTGGACTTATCTCATGGTATGAACTCGTGATTCCAATTCATGGTAAGCTCAACACTGACTCCTACTCCACTATTGCAGACAACAACTTACTTCCTGCGCTGTGGCAATTTTATGGATTCGATTATTGTTAATTCCAGAATGACACCGCCACTTGTCATGTTGCGAGATACACCATGAATTGGCATGATGACATTGGAGATAACCGACTAAACTGACCAGCCCAGAATCCAATCATGAATCTTATACAAAATCTCTGAGATGAGTTGGATCGCTGAATTAAGTAATGCAAGAGGGACAGTAACCGTCTAAAATCGATGGAAGAACTTATATTTCTTCCTCAAACCAAGTAGAAAAAAATACCACTGTCCAGCATCCAAACACTTTCGGAAATCGGACCCAGAAGGTTAAGTTGTAATTGCCTCTGATGGAGGCTCTACCAACTATGGAATATGAATAAATTGTGCTTATCTGTTTTATCTTGGCTGTTCAATTACTTATTGGAAGATAGCGTAAATTTAGATTTCATATGCCGTAATTTCATGGGGAAATACTACCATTGTATTTGAGGATTTAACTATTTTGATTGAAATTCTATCTAGCATTTAACTGTTTTGAGAAATAAATATTAATTCATGGAATTAAAAAAATTGAAGATATTCGAACACAAATTTTATTACTTATGTTAAATAAGATAAAGTGTTTCATAAATGAAAATGCACAAATAAATGTATTTACTGTAAATGTGGATTTTAATTTTGAACTATTTTCTAAGAAAATACAGAGTGGAGGAATTTTTGTAGAAGTTAATACATCATTCCACATATTTAATTGAGAATATTTGAAATATTTTGCTATTTAATCACTGCTAATATAAAAATAAATATTCTTTTTCATGAAAGATACGCTTTTTATAAACCTTTATTTATTGAGACGGATGTTCCGTTAATTTCCAGATGTGTTTTTAGTACAGATTTTGTTTACTTGTGTCTTTTCGGTAGCAAACATTAGTTGAATATTTTCATAATTTATTAGCAAATTAATCGATTAGTTTGATTAAATTTTAATTCTATACCATGAGGTCACATGGTGCATAGCCGGATAAGAGATATTGCTAGTCGTGTAGAAACTGGCAAATATTTAAAAAGTTCCTCTACTTTTTTAACGTAATAGAATTTATCATAATTTATATAAATAAAAATGATTGTTTCTCTGTATGTCCCTTATGCCTTCCTAAACCGTTCAGCCGATTGCGATGAAACTTGGTCAGTTTATCGTTTACACTTACGGGATTGTTATAGGGATAGTACAATTATCTAAAATTTAAAAAAAAATCGAATTTCAACCTCAACTATTTACTAAGGATTAATCTCCAAATAACTCGCCGAGGAGACAATAGAATCTGTAGAAATGATAAATCCAAGCTAAAGGTTTATATTTTGTAGTTATAGTATTCAGATTTTATGTTTCAATTCTCCTTCTGTTTACATGTTCATACATGTAATACATGTTTCATGTAATACATGCTCATACATGTTTCATTCATGTTCAAATTTCAATTCTCAGCGGTAACAACTTCATTACAGATTGATTAGGCGAGAAAGTTTTGAGGGAACCAATGCTGGTGGTTTTAAATTTTAATTAAATGTTAGCGTTTTTCGCTGTAACCACCAAAAATGTTGTAGTACAAATAATTTTTCACCATATTAATTTTTAAAAATTATCTTTTCAACTATATTGACTATTTTATGGTATAAATATATTTTCTATATTTAATCAGTTTTAAATGGAACTATTTTAATCACATTTTCTAAAATTAAATTTGAGAATTCTGAACGAGTATTACATGAGCCACGAGATACAATAAATAGTTTCTTTCATTACCATCCTGAAAGAATACCAAGTTTTACAATTCTAAAAGAATACACAAATCTAATACATAAAAATGAATATTTGTTTGTTCTTATTTTATATACTGTCGTACCCGTCATCCTATTACGATAAAAAATTGCCAAATTATTGATTGATTGCACTTAATACTACTTTTTTTTCGGCGGTAGCAACGCGCCGGGTACCAGCTAGTGAATTATAAAAACCGAAC
>JAPMOQ010001579.1:1581468-1603163 GCA_026543055.1 Argiope trifasciata
ATAAGATATGGTTGTTTACAAAAAAATAGACATATGAATAAAATAATTAACTAAATTAAAAAAATAATGAAATCACATAAACAATATTGCTTCAATTAATTACAAAATCACCCCACAAAAATTTACTAAATAAATGAATATATATAATATAAATAAAAGATAATAATATATCCTTCATTTATTTGACTAAATAAATAAAAGAAAGAAAACCTTTTTACCATTTTATATTAAAAATTATCAATATTTTAAAATTGCTGCTTTATTTTTTACTGGCCACTTTTACATAGAAGAATAAGTATAAAGTGAATAAGTATAATATTGAATAAGTATTTCCAGTATAAATAAATCTTATTAGAATATTGTTCACATAGAATAGAATTACAAGTCAAATACGAGAGTAAGATAATCAAAGTAGTTGACAAATTTTTAAAATTCGCTTAATAGCATTTAATTAAGTGGTATAAAGTAGAATACCAATAACAATATTGCCACGTCTTTCTATCGTTGGATATAAAAATTTAACTGTAAAAATATTCACCTGTCTTATATTATCAATATTAAAATTCGAAATAAAGTTTAACTCTCTAATCGTTAATTTTTATAAAATGCTCTGAAAATTCCATTAGCATGAGCAGCATGCATTAGATTGCCAGGTATCTTGCTTTGAAGACACTTAAATCTTGTATCCGAAGAAGTATTTTCTTAAATAAAATTGGCAAGAGGAGATGTTTGCTCAATAAATTGGCAAAGGTCCCAGAGTACTTCACCTGATAAACACTTGAAAAACAAATTACGTGTTCATTTATTTTTATAAACAGCTCCTGAAAATATTATTTCATAATCTTGTGTAATCATTATGTCTTTTTAAAAGGAAAAGAAAGACATAAATAAAATGCATTAAAATCTTTATTTTAAAAACCATAATATCACCTTCGAAAAAGAGAGAGAAAGAAAATAATTCAAGAAAGGATAAAAGAGAAATAATAAAAATTGAATTCCATCAATAATTCTTTGAAATTTTTTTCGTTTCAATGATTCCACTTTTTACTTTTTCAAATACGTAGCAAAGAAAAAGCATGATTATCGACACAAATATCAAATTTGTCATGGGATTTTACATTTACAATTATAGTATTGTGTGATTTTTTTCCCCTTTTTCAGTCGGTTGAGAAAAACGTGTCTAAAAAAAGAAATTCAATTTTGGATACTATTAACACATGCTAGACATGAATCGCCAAGGATTGCATGTATGAAAGGATAGACTCAGTATAAAAACGCTAAATTCACGCCAAAATTAATATTTTGTAATTATTGTATGCCAGTGCCATGTAAGGGGTTCTCTGGAAGGACAAATTTATTAGGCTGTGACCGTGAAAGTTTTGGGGAGACAAGTTTTGGGTTTCTTTTCGATTTTTTATAGATTTTTTTATTAATAAATGTTTGACTAAATATTGTAATTCAATCATGTTTCATTGAAATCACAACAGCCAATAATATGTTAAATTAGTTCCGATATGAGGTTTGGTTTTTATTTTTCGAAATTTAAAATATAATTGGTCTTAAATCCGCACCGAATAGATGTTAGCGAAGTTAAGTCTCTGCCCCCTCTTTTCATCGGACCAGCCACCTCGAGTATAAGATATGATGTAAGTAATGAATGATGATATGATGTAAGAATGATAAGATGTAAATCAATTTATTCTCTGCTGTATTAGCAATTCAAGAAATATTTTGTAGTTAGTTAACTGAACCATTTCCAACCAATGTTATGTGCCACCTTATAAAATTTCATGCATGAGACGGCCGCATTTAGGTCTATTTTAGATGATTTTCACGGGTGATGTAATTATTCATAGTAATTTTGTGCTTCAAATTTATTGGATGCTCAAAAGGAAGCTTTGTAGTTAAATATATCAAATATTCAGTAAAATATAGAATACAACATTTGTTAAGATGTACAAATAAACTATAAAATTAAAGTATAAATTTATAAATAATAATGTAGAGAAGAAATATTGTTTTTGTCTTTCTAATTATAAATTTAAAGTAATTGACAAAACAAAATTATCCGTCGCCTTACCAGAAAGACAGTGCGAATTTTTAACCTTTTGTTCATTATGAAATACATGATATATAGATTCGCTATAACATTTTGTCTACCTTCTACTATCAACTTTTTTGCAGCAAAATTTTATATATATTATATATATATATATATAATTGTGTTATAACATTGACAGAGCCACCCACCTACAATCGCTGCACCAATGTCACACTTTTTAAATTTTATTTTATATGAAGTCTTACGATTCCTTGGTGCATTAGCAATAATCGCTGCCCTGCACCGGCCATGAATTCTGAAAAAAAAATATGTAAAATAAAGATTCGGAAATAAAAATTGCTCAGTTGCAACAATTGAGTTGGTTTTGCCATTTTGTGAGCATAACCAATTAATGGAAAGCAACCTTTGTGTGTGTGTGTGTGCAAGTGTGTGTGTGCAAATGTAATAAAAAAATATGTGTTTTTTTTCTTTTTATTAGATATCAAAATCAGTCGTTATTACAAAATTAATAGTAAGGGTCTTTTAAATACGCATTACTCTCTTAAATCTTCCGTTTCAACGCATTGGTCATAATTTTAAATCAGAAGGCTAGATGAAGAAAAGACCAAAACGATGCATTGTTTCTATTTAAAAATAAGCGCATAGTTACTTGCAGTACTTGACGGCTGGTTGTTATTGAAGAGCTAAGTCATTATCTCCATTGAAAGCTTGTAATGGAATTTTTAACGAATTCCTCTAAATCGAAACTAAAAATCATGAACAATATAGGATACCGAAGTGTAATATACGTATGAAATAGCTAAAATACACCTTCCCCTTCAAACCTCCCAAAAGAGAACCCAAAGGCATGTCTGCCAAACAGAATCTTTTTTTTGAGCATATGTAACTATTATGCCAAATCAAATTAATTCTTTTTCATTAAGATAGCAAAGCTTAGGAACAAAATTAAATTATATTTTTACTATGAATTTGAACAAAGAGGTTTTATTATTGCTTTCAAAATTTTAGATCACTTCTGATGTTACTAAAAATTCGATGAAAAATATGAAAGTCATGTTAGTTCTAAAAATATGAAAATAATGAGTTTAATACAACAATCTTATCTTTAATAGCCTCTGAACATGGTGTTCGGTTTAATCCAGTCCCCCAGTCTAGTCTAACAATAATTAATTTCAAAATCATTTGAAATAGGCTTATATTTTTAGATGGGGAAAATTCTTTATGTGACGTAAAGAATGATATTTTATGAAGTCAATAAATGCTTTATGAAAAATTTATCAAGTCTTAATTTTTATATAATCCCCTGTTTCCATTAATAATTTTTAGCTAAATATTTTTGAGATTCTAACATTTTAATATAAATATTACATTTACGTAACCAAATCTACCAAATTGTGAAGTTATGAATTTACTATTTTATGCCATTCAACAAAGTCCTCGATTGAATCCGTCCTTTTAATTGACAAATATTTCTTAAAGGGTTCGTGAAAATGGTCTAAAATCATCAAAAATAGTGATATTCAAAATTCCTGATCTCAAAACTTTTGAACATATTTTTATTCAAAATTTTTCGCATGTTCAGAATATTTGTATTAAATATGACTGATAAGGCAAAGGTTATAAAAAGGTAGTCCATGTTTTTTTTTCTTTTTAAGTGCAATTATCAATTCAAACAGTACAAAATATAATTATTGATAAGATGGCGTTTTGACCTAAGGGTAGCGCTTCTTCTTCGTATTTGAGTGTCCCGGGTTCGAGTCCTGGTTGCTCTTTGCTTATGTTCTATTCATGAGGTGAGACCCTTCTAAAAAAAGTTGTGCAAGTGAATGTCATCTACATACGAGATAGAAGTCAGACTACTATCCTCAGGTGGTCAGGAGACCTTACCCTCAGACACTATTACAACATACTTTCCGTTTTAATGCAGACACGACATCCCCCTTAAATAGTACTATCGATTTACCTGGTGAGAAATGTTTATTTTCAAACAATGATTGAATATTAAGATGATGAAAACAATAATCTAATTTCAGTGTTAAGGGCAATTACTTAATTTCAATGGTGTTCATGTTTAATTATACAGTATTAGTTAACCTGTATATGTACGGATATGTTTATGTTTGTTGCTTTTACTACTTTGTTGCTTATGTTTATGTTTTCTGCTTATTTTTTGAGTTTAATTTATTTCCAGGTACCATCGGGACCAATGGTGAAATCTGCCTTGCGCCTCTGAAAGTAGAAAACCTGAAGATGCATTCATCTTCCCTCCTGGGCATCAACAATCACTCCAAACAATCTCCTTTACATGAAATTCGCAATGCCACATCCATGACTCTTAGCTGTGGAACGACTTCTTCGAGAAGATCCTCGCTACATTTACGCGGTGGTCCTCTCGCTAGAAAAGACATCTTTTATAGCGGAAACATTCCACAAAACTCATCGAATCTCTACATGTACGATGTTAAAGAGAACGTAGAACAAGAAGTAGTCGAAGTATCAATGAAATCACGTATTATGAACTGCTTATGTCCCCCAGTAATGATTGAAGCCTTTAGGGAGATGATGAATTTCAAATTGATGACCAACGTAATATTTCTCATGTTTGGGTTGTCAAACTTTTTCACAAACATTGGATTTAATGTTCCCTATGTGTATACCAAAGACAGAGCTATTGGTCTGAATTTAGCCAACGAAACGTATGCCAGCTTTTTGATATCCATCATTGGCATTGCGAATACCATTGGTCGTGTTGTTCTAGGATATCTTTCTGATCGAAGCTTCATCAACAGGCTCTGGTTGTACAATGGAAGTCTTGCGCTTTGTGGATTTGCTACAGCTTTCAGTTCCTTCTGCTTATCCTATGAGTGGATGGCTGTGTATGCTGCTGTATTTGGGGCTACATCAGGTAAATTTCTCAATATAGTTTTGAAAAAGAATGGAATGTATAACCTGTTATATATACACACCTGGAATTCAACTTGAGGGCTTTACTTCTTACGGAAATTTTTTTGAATTACTAAACAAAAAAAGGTGCTTTCTTCTTTCAGTAGAAATGCGATCTCAAAAATTTGAAATGAAACTACTCTTCTGTGACATGACACATGAGTTCAGTCATAAAATAATACAAAACCAAATTAATATTCAATTTTAAAATTAGAGTCCAATTTCGGATACATTTTATGTAAAGAAAAGGACATCGATCATTTCAATTAATCAGGCACTAATTCTCTTAATTAGTGAATTAATAACATAGTTTTTATCAATCATCTGACACTATTACCATTTAAAAACAACTACTTGACTATATAACTTTGTTGGACCTTTGTACTCTTGTCTGGCATAATCAAAAATCATCCAGCTTTAAGTGATAATTCTATAGGATATGAAGTCTTAAACAAAGAATTTCACCCATACTATTTCGAGAATTGCTATTTTTTCTTCGAGAATTATTTGCTTAGCTGCTAGACAGTCTTGTACACAAACAGCTTTCATTATCATGGGCCGAATATGCTTTAAAGTTTCAGGTTTGGTTGTTCGGATAATCAAACTGAATTATTTTGAATAGTCTTGAAACTAATCGAAAATAATTTAGGCTATTAACTCCAAGCTTTAATACAATAGCTGCCACTTAATGTTTTCACTTCGGTCTTTAGAATTTTAATAATATTATACATTTCATAACAATAACCGAATAAAATATAATTAACTATATTTGTATCACAAGAGAAGGGGGGGGAATCACAGGACTACTTATAACTCATTTTAGAAATAACAATTAAAAGTTCCTTAATTATGGTTTATGTATATATATACACACACAAAAATGAAGCAAGAAATTCGGTTAACGTCAGTTGTTAACGTTGAGTGAAAATGTAGGATCAATCAATACCACATTTTAAATTTAATAATATTACACGATGTAGTGATCACTCTAAAAAATATTTTTGCTTATATTTGAATATGTTGATTTGAAAAGGAAATATTTCGACTACTATATAAAGCGAATGATAACATTAATCATTATAATTTTAAACAAAGGTTACTGTGCCAACATTATTAAAGTACGTTATATTCATGAAGAGCGGCAAATGATCATCAAGGGTGGAAGCAGGGCCGGCCATCTGGGAGGTGCGGCTGGTGTTATGCAGCCAGGGCCCGCAACTAAGGGGCCCCTACAGTGATTAAGGATTTATTAGGTTGGTGCGTATGAAATGTCGGATTCTCTTTACATGCGGACGTTTGTCTCCCTGTTTTCGTTATACTTTTGTCTTTGGCATAACCTCATTCATAGTCGTATTGTCCATTGCCAGAGACTCATTTCAGCAAAATAGGTTTTCTCGAAGGTCTTCCCTTTTGTTATTTCTTTTGAGTTTATTGCCGATATGAATTCTGCCGACATTCGCGTCATTTTCTTATGTGAGTACAAACTTGGTAATAGTGCTGCAAAAGCTGCACGCAACATAAACCAAGCGTTTGGGGAGAATACGGTTAACGATCGGAAAGTGCAGCGTTGGTTCGAAAAATTTCGGACTGGCGATTTTTCACTGCAAAATGAGCCGCGCGGAAGACCCAAAACGTCTGTGAAGAATGATGACCTGAAGGCTATAGTGGAAGCGGATCCAGCCGTATCCACGAGAGAACTTGCTATCAGGATGAAAGTTGACCATACAACGATATTGAGACACCTTTCTGAGATTGGCAAGGTTAAGAAGATGGACAAGTGGGTACCGCACGCACTGACAGAGCGAAATAAGCTGGAACGAACTGGAATATGAAGTTTTGCAGCATCCACTATATTCACCGGATCTCTCGCCGACCGATTTTCATTTTTTCAAGCATTTAGAGCTGTTTTTAAGGGGCAAACACTATGAAAATGAAGACAGTCTAAAAAACTCGATATCAGAGTTTATTAATTCTAAAGACCAAAATTTTTTTAAGACAGGCATCTACGCTTTAAAATCTCGTTGGGAGAAGTGTATTGAAGCGAATGGAGCATACTTTGATTGAATAAACAGCTTTTGAAGAAAGATATGCAGTTTTATACAATCACTTAAGAATCCGACATTTCATACGCACCAACCTAATAAAAAGTATTCTGAGAAATAATAATGTTACATATATTAAAAGTCTACAAGCTTGTTTCTATGTGGCTGGCTGATCATCGAATGACACCTTTATTAGGTAAAGATCGCAGTGATATGTAAAAAAAGGCGGGAAAAGTAGATTTATAAATGAAGAAATCCCCTTCAGACATGTTAAGACAGAGTGACGTGCCTGGCGCTTAGAAGTCGTGGCTGAGGCTGGGTTCAAATGAGCTTGTAAATCCTCAGCTATCTATTTTTGTCTATATCTAATGTAATATTTTTTATGTGAGTCTCTGTGTATGAGGAAACAAACCTCTTGAACAACTTATATTAAGTTGTTCAAACAAAAAGTAGAACAACGATAAATTAAGCGATCAACACCTAGCTATGCACAGTTTGAAAAGAATTACTATAAAGACTAAATTTATGTTCGACTGTTGATAAAATAAATCCAAATATAAGAAAAGGAATGGCATGACTTAAATCGCTATTTCTAATAATTGTAGATGCAATTCTATTTTTAACGTGTAATAATCTTTCACTTCGTGGAACCTGCGAAATAATAGGAACACCTAATAATGGAAATTTTGTAAGTGTAATCGAATTACTAGGCAATACGATTCTGTGCTCATGGATCATATAAACAGAATAAAAAATTCCGCAAACTAAATTGTCAATGATTTAGTTCATAATTACAAGATCAAATTATTCCTACCTTAGGAAATGGGATTCTAAACAAAATTAAAGATAATGTAAAAGCAGCTACATATTACACTATCTCAATCGACTATATTTCTGATTTTTCAAAAAAAAAAAAAAAAAAAAAAAAAAAGCACTTCAGTCTTTATTAGGTATATAAATTTTGAAGAGAAAAGATTGAGTATAAATGAGTCATTTATGGGGTTTATTGAATTAACAGGAGAAGGACTAGCAAAAGATCTATTCGAAGATATTAAGTGAGCTTTATTTACATATTTTGGATTGTAGTGGACAGGCATACGACGGTAACGGTAGAAACACAAAAAGGAAATATAAAAGTGTAAAATCTAGAAAAAATATTTTATTGCTCTTATACAATCTATGTGTGTGCCTGACTTATCATACTCTTTTAATTTATTGATTTGTGATGTCGCGTACAGTATATTACATTTTTTTGTTATTGCAATGCTTGTATCGCTTATTTTTTGCATCTACAAAAGAATTAAAAATTACTCTCAAACCATTATGCAACATCCACTGGGAAGCAAAAATAGACACGATTAATGCAGTGTATAAACAATTTGAGTAAACTTGTTATATTCTAGAAGAATTTATTGATTCAAATAACAATATTATAGCGGTTCCGAAGCTAAAAGTTTATTGGATTCAATTAAGAAATGACATTTATTTTATGTTCAATAAAATGGTTTGCAATATTGTCCCAAATTAACTAGGAATAAACTATAGTTTAAAAAATAAAAAATAATAAAAAAACTAATAGTTTTCGAATGGGCTTTTAATTTAGTAATAAAATTAAAGCTGAAATCCAAAATTTAAGAACGAAATTTAACTCATATTTGGACGAAACAGAACCGATAGCATGCAATTTGAATCTTTCAGAACATTTTCTTGAAAATCGAATTTGGAAAAGAAAAAAATTATATTTCGAAACAGCAGAAGATGAAATTGCACAATACTTGATTGAGGAATTTATATGTTATTTTTAAATTCTGTTGCGGATTCTGATATTATACAAATAGAAGACATATTTAAAAGTATTTCAAATTAATCAGTGACGCAAAAATTTTAGAAAGAAAATGAATTAGAAAATTATTCCAAACACATTTTAACGTTTTATAATAACGATGTAAAGGGAAACCTAATCCAAATAATTACTTTGTTAAGGGATTTGATTTTAAATGAGAGTGATGCAAATAACGCTCAACACATACTGCAATATATACTAATTGATAATTATAATGATTTATTTCTAAATGTATTAACTGTGTTAAAACTTTATATTGCTAGTTACTAATCTTATACTATAATACGAGGAATGGTTGTCAAGTCGAAGATCGCCCCAGAATTAATAAACTCCGGTAAACTTGGGGGTCTGGGGTTTTTGGCCACGAGGAATCGATTGACGCCGGTTTTGAAGCGCTACGGTCGAGCAGTTCGGAGTTACAGATAGGATATTTTCAAACTTTATTAGTTCGCCATAATGGCTAATAGGTTTCAAGCGGTAACGTGCTGCCATCTATAGCCAATATGGCGAACTAATAAAGTTTCCAGAAGATGATCCGAAACTGATCTCGAAATGGATGATCCATAGCCCGTGTGGTGATATGAACCCAAGCGCTCCGTGCATGGTCAGCAAACATGGAAGAGACCAGTGCAGATGGGGATTTCCAATGGAACATCAAGACATGACATCGCTGGTGGACGATGAAAAGCCGAGGTTTAACCGGTTATCTTTTCACCAATGGTTTCACAAATTTTCTTATGGCATGTATTGTTTTGATAAATAACAATTGAAAATTTAAATCTTCGAGTTAGCTTCGATACCTGTTTTCTCCGAGCGGAGCTCGGTCACCCGCTGGTTAGAATAAATGCTGCACCATCTTTCAAAAAATTTAAATTAATAAAGGATTATCTTATGTCAAGCATATGGGTATAATGCTTAAACACTCTTGCTATACTAGGTATCGAGAAAAAAATGGAAAAATGTAATTTTCCTGGAGTAATTAATAGCAAAAACAAAATCACGCATTAAATAAATATGCAAATATTCTGGAGTTTCTTACTTTGCTAAAAATTTAGGACCCCAAATGATCTCTTGCACCCGGGCCCCTTCATAGAGAAGGCCAGCTCTGGGTCGAAGCGATCGTTTCGAATCCAGGATTGGTTCATTATTAAAACGAGAATGTAATGAAAGCGAAATACTTTCACTCGAACAACACTGCAAATCCTGATGACATTCATTTCATCTAATTCCTCTCTACAACTGTATTAGCAACTAAGTTGAAACAGTGAAGGTGTAAAATTCTGGTGTTTTATTTTCTCTACAATTTAGAAGGGGTGTTCAAATAAAAAGATATGAAACGACACCGTGGGTTAAATGAAGACTTTATTCAAAGTATACACCACAGGCTAAGCACAACGATCCCATTGGCTAACGAAATGAAAGATACCTTATTCCCAGAATTCCTGTGACCGTGACGAGACCCTGTCCTTCACAGCACCCTTTAGTTTGCCGTCCAAGGACTACTTCTTGTTGAATTCCTCGAGCACAGAAGAACCCTTAACTCCGATGTGCATTGTGACACACTCCGAAGATTGCGCAGGTCCATAAAGAACAAAAGATGGGGGCTGTTCACTGAGGGTGTGGTTCTGCTCAATGGCAATGCGCATCCACATGCCTCCATGGTCACAAACATGGAATTGCCCAAGTTCAAGTGGGAGCAGCTCGACCATCCATCCTACAGCCCGGACATGTCTCTCTGCGATTTTCATATGATTGGTTCCGGTTAAAGCCTCTGAAAGAGAAACACTTCAACTTGGACTGCGAACTCAAGGACTCCACGGCCACAGGAATTAATTAAGAGACCTTCGGCTCGTTAATTATTGAGATCGTTGTTTCAGGTCTATGGTGTATACTTAAATTATGGTCTGCATTTGTACCCACAATGTCGTTTTGTAACTTTTTATTTGAGCACCCCTTGTACATTGACAAATTTCATTCTGCAGTTCTTCTAGTACATTCTTATTAAACAGTAGTTGTTACTAGCGCAGTATCTTCCTTTAGATAACTCTTTACTCATATATTAGGCTATATTATTGCAAGATCGCTTGAGGCAAACTTTCATCAAATATTTTTTATGGTCTTTCGGATTATAGATCAATGATATCTATCAATTTTCAAAAAGATATATATCATACTGAGTTTTGCAATTATTCATGAGTGGACATTAAAAGGAATTCTAAACAATTTATCTGTAAATCAAACATAACCAATATTCAATGCTTTGTTTGATTTCAATGAAAACAATTGGTCCCTTGAGGCAACTAGTATGATAATTTACAAAGAATTTCTAGCTAGATATCGACATTTTGCAAAAACTAAAAAAGAAAAATCTTTTTGAAAGTTTAATTCTACATAGATCACTATTTGCCAGTACTACATGTTAATATTTTACCATTTCAATGGCAACTAAACTTAATCCAAATGAACTTAAAATGTATCGTTCGCTGTCTAAAATTGGTAATCTACATCATTAGGAATAACTCCAAATTTATTTGGCTCACAGCCATCACAATGAGATTTTAAGCCACGATAATATTTCTCATGTGGAATTACCTTCGGTCTTTGATTGTGAAAACGAAATTACTGTCTTAAAATAAATTAAATGCGTCTACTTTCAGAAATGTCAGAATGAGATATTAATTTAGTATTTAATATTAGCTAACATAAAAAAAATAGCGAAACAAAATTCGACATCCGTTAGTTAAGGAATTCTCTTAATAAGAATACAAATTTTATCGTTTGATGGTGATGATGTCGTGTCCGTGGTAAACACGGAAAGGGGGTGCAGTAGCTTTTGAGGGTAAAAACCCCTGAGCACCAAGAGGGCAGAAGTCTGACTTCTTGTTCGTAGGAAGATGACACACATTCGCTTGCACAACCCCTTTTTACAGTGAGGCACAAACATACAACTCACAGATAGAACACAGAACAACCATACTTGAATCGGGACTCGAACCCGGGACGCCCAGACCATGAGGAAGACACGCTTCCCCTATGCCAGGACTCAGGCCATTTTATCGTTTTAAAATCTTAACAGGAAATAGTTTTTTTAATCTTTATTGATTAATATTTGACCAAATCTTTCACTAACTACTACAATTCCTTTTTTTTTTTTGTGCAACTTAAACAATCATCTTAAAACATGATTTGTAGTATATTTAAGTTTAATTTTCTTACAAACAATGCCTCGAGACTTTTATCTCTTGAAAAAGTTTGAAAAAGAAATAAAACACCAAATCAATACTTATTAATAGGAATTATAAAAAAAAAATTAATTAATTATGATATTGTTCAGTGGCTATTAAAATTTTTTAAAATACTTAATTAAAATTCAGATATCCAAACCAATTGTCCAAAACATTATAGCACGATATTGTATTAAGTTTGATTTTAAGTTTAAAATTTAATATATTTATACAACAGCAAACATGTGTACATATAAATTGTATTTAATAATTTTTAGTAACTTTTTTTAACTCTTTGTCAATGAAAATCTAAAAGAAGTAGATCTACCCATGAAGTAACTATGTGATTAAATTTGGCAGCTGTAGGTCTAACATTCGGCCTTGAAGGCATTTTGAATGAATTTTTCAACTTTCATATTGCGTAACACAATTTAGAGATCGTATGACAGCCTATTCACGTTACCATGCTAATTGCACAACATGAGAACTAATTCTTTGAGCATATAACAAGCTTCAAAATGTTGTTTGTACTATAAAATCCCCCCCCCTTTGAAAATTTATGAAATGTTGTAAAGAAAAAACTCCAAGAGGGCGACAATTCGTTAAAAACAAAACTATATCTCAAAATTGTTTTTCAGAAAAGTAGAGAATATAGTAAATCAATCATGCATGCTATTTTGTTGGATTTTGCACATCATGAATTTTATTACATAGTAAAATTACCTAATAAATGATATTGTTACAAATTTGTAATATTACAAATTTGTTACAATATTTGTTATATGTTACCTAACAATGTTGTCTACCATATAATATTTTTACGAATTTATTATATTGCTTCGCTGCACAAGTAATTTCCTGGTTAGGAAGATAATTTTACAGGTAGTTCTAATGGATATTGGGTGATGCTGAATCCTTAACTCCCGGCCTTGCCGATTAACTTTGCAACTACTTGACGACAGAAATGAATGATCTGGTATATTCGAGAAACTGGACGATCACTCCATGAGATGTTAAGTTTTGGCATTTGTTTTTAAAGCTCCTTTGCACTGTTATAGATTCTATATACTGTATAGATGCCCGAGAGACAAAATCAGTAATCAAGTCGAGAGATGTGAATATTTGAGCGAAGTCTTTCTTTGGAGTATTGATCTTCTGAATAATGGGAGTCTCATCATTGTCCATAAATGTGTCAGACGATGAATTGTGGGCCGGAGCATTGTCTTGGTGGAGAATGCGTGATTTTTTTTTTTTTTTCAAAAACACAAACTAGATATTTTTTTTTCGTATCTGTTCATTTAGAATATTAAAGACATTTGTGTAAAATTGGTCTTAGAAGTAAAACAAACAAGCAAACAAAAAACATTGGAAATTTTTAATTTTGATTTTCAAAATCTGTATAATAAACCTGCTTCCGCTGTTCAGAAAATAGAACGCTAAAAACAATATCAATATATTGCAATTTTTTTAAAGCTACTCATAAGTAATTTAAAATTCATAATTTCAAACCCAGATATGCAGTTAGTTTCCTTTCGTGTTATAAATTCATATGTTATGATCCCTATAAATTATTATAAATTCATGCTACATTTTTAATAATTATGATTTATTGTTGAAAACATATTCAATTTATAATTTAGCTTACTTTTTTTTCTTTGCAGGCGCATACGTAAGCTTAACATCCGTAATTTTGGTAGATCTTTTAGGATTAGAAAAACTAACCAACGCATTCGGACTTCTGCTACTTTTTGAAGGCGTAGCTTGTTTAATTGGGCCACCTATCACTGGTAAGATTTTAAAATAATTTCTTTTATTCGATATCCATGTTTTGCTATTTAGCAATAAGAATAAGCATTGTGATGCATCGTATTGAAACGTGCAAAATATCACGAAATAAGATGCCTATTAGTGTCATAAAGAGGAATTGGAACAGAAGTCAACATTTTGTATTTGAAAAATATCTCACTCTATTGATTATTATAATGATCGTTTAAAGAAAATTGCTCTATTATGACAAATTTGGTAATAAAGAAATTATTTATAATAAATTAGCGATAAAGTCGGCAAAGAAAAGTTCATGCTTAAATTCGATTACATTTTCTCAACATATCTTACATATATATGTATTGTTACGGATTTCTTATCCTTATACTAATCCTTAGGATTCGTTTACCTTGTATAGTGGGTGTGTACGTTGTGAGAAGATGAGCACACAATGATCAGTCCTCAGTAGATGACACAACACAAACGACGTTTATTTACAGGACGAAGACACGACAGTACATAGACGACAAATATTTATAGCACAGAGACGACAATTATATACAAACGACAACTATATACAGCCGAGACGAACGCACAAGACAGCACACAGCAGTACTCTACTGCAGATAGTAGCTCACAATAGCAACAGTAGTCCACAGGCAAAAATTCCGTAGTGACAACGTCCAAGGCTCACAAAGTGGACAGACAGGTTTCAGCAGGAGAGGGAATCTTTAAGGGATTATGTCTACACTCAAGTAGGTCTCTATCGAACAAGGCTGAAACTACTCCTCTGTCTCTTCCTGACTTCGCTGCCGACTCACTACTTCGTACAATGGGACTACTCGTCAGTTCAGGATAGCTCCGTTCCCGACAACGACACAACGGGCTACGACACACGACGCAGGCTTCGTCAAAATACGCCCCACAGTATCCGTCAGTCCTCAGTTCAAGACCTCTCTATTTAGGTCTACTCGGTCGACCACCGCCGTACATTGCTCAGTTCAGGTCTTCTCGATTCAACTCCGCCGCACTTTTTGTCTTCTCCATTCAACACCGCAGACTGGCTCCTTATGTAGTAACAGAAGGCTGGGGTAAAAGCCGTCTGGACCAATCAGGATCATTCTGGATGTAACTTGGCTCCTAATGGACGGATCGGAAAACTTTCGATGCTTCAGGTGTTATCCATTTTGTCGCCAAGTCGCCAAATGGTTGCAAAGTTTGTAGCTAAGCCCTGGGACCTCTGACGTCACACCTAGGCACTATTCAATACAGATTACTGTAAATCTGGCTTCCTTACGATGGCATTATTAGAGCAGGAAAGCAAAACTACACGTTCGTAACAATATAATGAAATCTATGATCGCAAATTTCTAGTTATCATGTGAGAACATTATTATATTTTACGCCATTATTTGTCTTAATTAATTTAAGGCATTAACCAGTTCAGATCAGCTTGAAACAATAACAAGACCATCAGATTACGCATGCGTCGATATTTTAAAAATACAATGGATTTTTTTTCCTCTATCTCAAAATAGGTCGAGTTCCAAAACTTCTAAGGTATTCTTAGGGGACTGGAGAATCCGGTACATGGCGGACATTCACCCAAGTTATAATTTTAGTTGGCGATCAATCGCCAAATGTGACTACCCTCTGCATTATTTCCTAATAACCCTAAAAGCGGAAAATTGAAGCCTCAAAAGCGATAAATCGCCAATTTGTTGCCTACATATTTTGAGACCTCTATGTTCTCACAAAATTAAAAAAAAAAAAACCATTTTTTGCTCAGAAAGATACGTTAACCTTTTGCCCTCGAAAGATGACGCTCACTTCTTTGTTTGGAGCAGGAAATTCGATTCGAGGCGATAACTATTGTTTCTGTTTTTTTTTAAAAAACTATCATCCAATTAAAATATCTCTTACAGATTTAAATATCAATAAAGTGTGTAGCTATAAAAGTTTTATACGCTACACTCTGTGTGTAATCCTTTTAAATTAGAGGTAACAAATTTACTCAGAGCGCTACAAAATATCTGGAATTGCTGGTTCGTCAGCGCGAAAGAGTAAAGGGTTGAAATAATGTTTTTAGGACTTTTTCATACATTCATGCTTATAATATATAAATCTTTTATATACTTACAAACTTTTTATATACTCATATACTTTTCATACTCATAATATTTATCATAAATGTATTGCTTTCATCATAAAAAATGTTTTATTACAATATATATAGATACCAATATCAAGAAGGGGAAAAAAAGTAATATTGATTTCAAAGGCACTAAATGAAATAACATCTTCTATTCAAACTAAAATTCTTCTAAGTTATCAAATACAATTATTTAAACAGGACCAATGAATATATTGAATCTTCAAATATCTGTGCTCCGATTGCCGGTTGATTATTGCTTTTTCTATTAAAGAATATAATCACTAATTAGAACTTAGTAACGTCTCCTTAACAACATAATGCATAAGTTTGCTGAGTAGGGCCTACATAGGGATATTTACAAATACCATAACAAGTCTTTTCCCCCTTTTCTGCTTAAGCTTTTTTTTGAAGGAATTTATGATAAATAAAATTAAATCTGATATCATTAAAATATTATTTTAAACAATATCTTAATCACATTTCAAACTGAAAGTAAGGTGTTCACGATTTAAGTTGGTTTTAGTTTTTCTATAATCTCATTTCATTTGCTTTGATTTGGTTATATTACGTCCTGTTGTAATGCAACTCTAGGGCTATTTTGGGACGAACCTCGTAATTTTCAACCGTGGTCAGATGACAAGGACGACACGTGAGTTGACACTCCTTCTCCTCACCAGCGGGAGGACGTATGGCACTGACGGATTTAACGTGCAACAGACTCCCTTACACGACGATTCTTCGGTAGATTCTGGTCTCGAACCTGGAACCCTACGGCTCAAAAGCCAAAACTTTACCACTAGGCCACCATGGTCTTCTAATCTCATTTGTTTAAATTTTAATGCAAATCATAAGCTGACTCCCGCCAGAAGGCACATGGAAAAACTTATATGACCGGACAGCCGCAACAGCTATATGAACTGTGATTGAGGCCTAAGGTCCAACACTAACTACGACACAACCCTTCTTTAAAGAAATACATCCTTCTTCTTCTTGCATACAGCCGACCACCCCGCCACCACTGAACGTAGCAGTATCGACAGGATTTTTTGTGGTCGACTGCTGAATAAGTATTGTCCAGCCCTATATTGAACAATCAGTCAAACTAGCATTCTTTTCGGGGCAGTAAATGACTGTCTTCCTTCCCATCTGCACTTTCTCAAACAGTTGGAATGAAACTGTCAATCTTTAACATCATATCCTTCAGGGTTTTGAGATTACCTGGTATCATCAGTACTGTACTTAAATCATTATTGTCAATCTTTAGGTCCTTCCTTAACTCTGATATTTCCATACATTCCCTTAAATAGTGGTAAACTGTACCAATTTCCCCACAAATGCATTTATTTTCTTGCGTTCTTCCAAATATTTGGAAATATGCAGGAAATCTCCCATGTCCAGATATTATTTGGATTATAAGTGGATGGTATCTTCTTATTTGAATTTCTGGATTAGGAATAAAGTCGAAAGTGACTCTTCCTTTTTTGGACATAAACCATCTGTCAAACCATTGCAGTTTTATTTCTTCTCTAGTTCCCCTTTTAAAACATCACTTGATTTGGGGGCAATAATATCAATATTATCTTTCTTAGTCACCAACTTCGCATAGTGATCCGCCTTTTCATTACCATATATCCCAATATGGGCCTTAATCCAATTCAACTTTATCGACTTGTTAATTTTAATTCTTTTTATCTTTTCTTTTATCATCTCTATTACCTTATTACAATTGTGAGATGATTGTATGGCTTGTAAAACTGACAGGGAGTCGGAAAAAATTGAGCACTTCTGTCCGTCCTCCACCCTTTCACAATATTCAATGGCCATTTTTAAAGCTTGCACTTCCACCTGAAAACTTGTTGCATGATTCGATAATCTCACAAGACTTTTATTGATCTTTTTCTCATAGTAGTACACTACAATTGCAGCTCCTACTTTATTTTCATCTTTTGAACAAAAAAAAAAAAAAAAAAAGAAATACATCCTGTCATCGATCAGAGGAACAAGACCATCTTTTCATGAACCTTCAAGGGTGGCGAGAAACAACAGCCACGTTGGAAACTTCTCATCCTGAATTGCTAAGTCTCCCGCCCCTTTGAGAAAAATTTTAATGTAAAAGTGGAAATCATTAGTCACTTACTGCCTTTCTTCTCTATTTTCATAGAAAAAAATATACCATAAATTTTATTTTTATATTAAACATACAATTTATTGACTAAATTTATCTTTACAGGTTGGCTGTACGATTTCACGGGATCCTACGATCCTGGCTTTTATGCATCAGGTACTATGATCGCAATTAGCGGACTTATGCTGTTCTTCATCCCCTGTGTACAACGGTACATGGAAGAAAGGGAAAAGAAGAAAGAACGCGTTCCATCAATAGACGTAACTTCAGCAAACGCAGTTTAAAAGACAATAACCATAGTATCTTCCCAGCAAAAAAAGGAAGCAGGCTGTCGAGACAAAGATATAAGCATTCCATAATCATAAACTCATCCACGTGCTCATATTCTTTGTCAAGAACAATGCAAGCTAGGAAACTTGTATTCTTCCTAATTTAGAGAAGTAACTAGCCAAAAAAGATTTTGAAAAATTATGACCACAGAAGTTTGTAGCAATTCTTTTTTCTTTAAAAAAAAAACACTTATCGTAATGGAATTTAATCACTTGAAATCTATCATTGTGCTAAATATATCTCTTCTTGCATTGCTGAAATTAAATAGCAACTAGCTTTTCCTTCCATAAAGATGTCTAATAGTCTGTTATCATAACTAATTTTTCTTATTTATCGCCGTTCTTTTGAAATTTGTGGGTGAAATTGTACGCCATTATGGAAAATTTCAAACATCTTTCTGCATTCGTCAATTGCAGTGATACAATAAAGGGGTACATTTATGAAGAGAAGGAATATGGACACAATTTGATGTTAAATGAAATTTCCTAGTGCCAAAATTCCGTTTCAGAAATTCATATCTCTCAGGATTGCATCTGAAGTTAGAAGTATGTATCCCAAGGATGAAGCTCACTGCTCAATTTTACTCCTCACATATCATACATGTGGTGTCCGTTATATAAATCTTATATGTACAATTGCTTATTTTCTGATAGAATATTGCGCGCTCATATTGAAAGACTGAGAAGATAGCTTTGTTCAAGTGATTTACTATATTGATCGATAGAAAAGAGGAATCATGCTATTGAACTGATGCAAATAACTGCAGTTTATTCAATATTTATGCCAAGGTACAAAAGAGCATATTTCACATTGAAATTACAGCTATGCTCCAGTATGTACAAAGATTTTTCTATAATAGAATGTTATAAAGAATTAAGAAGAAGAAAGTCTTTAAAAAATGTGCCTTTCATTCAAGAAATTATATTTTCGAAATCACTGTGTACAAAACAAACAGTGAATATACATTTAAAAAAAAATGTCTATTATTCAAATTGAATAAATGCTGTTATTCTTATTTCATCTATAATTTGGTTTTCAAACACGACCAATTTTTTGTTTTTCTTATGATATTTAATTCATTTTCATTTCACTAAGGAAATTTAAAATCGTTAATTATAAATTTACTGTGGCTAATTAAATAAAACTTGTTATTAAAATTGCCTCAGTTATGCTTACATTACACTGAAATATTTCCTATATATAGTAGAAAGTCAATCTCCTATCACTCATTTGGCAAAGTATGCATAGATTAAAAGAAAGTGCAAGATAAATGGTGAAATGCAACAATCATAACCAATATAGGGAATAAAATATAATAATTACACTTATTAAAATTCATATCATTCAAGTGGCAGCATTAACTACAATTCTGTGACATTTATTAAATATTGATTTAGCTTCTGCATTTTATGAATACTCTATTTCAATCCTGTAGGGTTTTTTTTTTTCACTCCATTTATACATATTTTTCTAATGAAAATTCCTTTTAAAAATAACCAGTAGGAATATTCCCCCAAAACTTTCTAGTTATTCTTCCAGTCACTCTTTAATAGAATCCCATCTGATTGTATAAAAATTGTGGACATAAGACAAAGCAAAGACCATTTAGTGTGTGAGCTCAGATGTTTAAGTCTACACAAGAACACTTTCTGCTTTGCAGTTTTAACAACAACAACAACAACAAAATCATTGATCTGTTTAAAATATAAAATTCTGCAATTTTGGACTTATGAACATATATCAAATTTTAAGTCAGAATCTTAAAACGGTTTTGATTTATTGTACTGACAAACAAAAAAAAAAAAAAGGCAGATGTAATTCCAAAAATGCATAATCTTGAGGTCAGAGACATGAAATTTTGATAAAATTACAAATTCAAATAGTTGTATCATTACAATACTTCTTATTTTTCACATAAGAAAGTAAAAATTAAGGCAATCAAACACAATCCAGCCAGTTTGCAAAATTCAAAACATAATCATATAACATTCTCTAACTCTTTAACAGGTCATTTTCTTCTAATCTATACTATACTATTTCAAAATATATTTATGATTGAGATTGTTTTAAAAAAAGTAAGTCATTTAGCTTATTAGATACATTTGATATTTTAATTAAAGTAATGAAAAATCAAGACATGTTTTGAGTGAGATAAGAAACTAAGGCATCTAGGATTTTATCTTTTTGATAAATTTGTGAGAACTTATGCCCAACCTACATAATTTCAATCAAAGATGGATGAATTTGGTGGGAAGTGTATTTTCCATAGCTCTAGAAAGCTTTAAAAGATTTTTTTATTATTCTGGAATTCTTAATTTATTAGACATTTAAAAAAAAAAAATAAAGATGGATTTTTATCAATTTAAATTTGATATAAAATGTAAAATTTGTGTATATCAGATGTCTGAGTTATTTTTTTTTCTTGCTCAAATACTTAATGCATAGTATTTTAATACCCAAGTAACTTTGTTTAAAAAAATTTAAACATTCACCCATAGCAATTCGATGGATATTTCAATATTAGTTTAGTAACATTACATCATATTTTGAAGATATATAAAGCCATTTAAAGGTCTTGGCAGTTTTTATTATTGTTGAATTACACTTGAGCCAGTATCCTATCTCCTAAAAAGTTCTGATTTCATCCTTTTAAATTTAATATGTCCATCTAGAATTCCATCTAGAAAGCATATTTTCAATGAAATCAACTCTAAAAGTTGTGCTTTCATACTATTATGATCCAAAATCATTTTCTTGGTATTTATATAGTGAAAACTGAGTATGCTACTTACAATTTTATTTATTACAAAAAAATTATAATTACTTTACCTTAAACTTAAATAAATTTTAAACTACTGTGCATTAAATACTTACTCTAATAGGCCTTTCTCTAACAAAATTACACATATTATGCTATCAACACTTATATATAATGAGTTTTCCAATATATGTTCCAATTATGACTAACATTTCTAAGCATTCTTCCAATCTTTTGAAAAATCAAGATACAAATACAGCACCCCTCTCTTTTAATTTTGGTCTTGAAGAAAAACATTTTATTTAGGGGTAAAAATAAAAACTGTCACAAATTTACGATAAATAATTTTGAAAGTATGTTAAAGAGATTTGAATTTAAACTTAATTTTTAAACCCTAATTTATATTATATATATATATATATATATATATATATATATATATATATATA
>JAPMOQ010001579.1:1604242-1636469 GCA_026543055.1 Argiope trifasciata
TGGCTACCATCCATAAGGTCCCAGGTTCGATCCTACCTATCACCAAAATAGCAACAGAACCTTTCAGACCTGAAGTTTAAATTTTATAACTAAAGTTACTGATGTCCATATATGTTACATTGTATGAGCACTAAACTATCAACGCAGCATCTGGGAAGTAAAGAAATATAAATATTCTGGGTTTCATTCTTTAAAGGGTGACATGAAGACAATGTTAGTATGCAAATACAATTTTTAAAAGAAAAATATGATGAAAGGTAACAAAAAACAATGCCTAAGTTGCAACTTGCACTTACATAAGCAGTAAGGGTGAAACAAAAATTATATTCAATTATACTATGTAAATTATCAAATTTTTAATCTCATAAACTAAAATTTAATCAGCTATATATTATATATATAATCATACCTTCAAGCAAAAAGAGCATGACTTAGTTTCTTTGAATTTTAAACTGAGTCTAAATGATAATATATGAGCGAATTTGAAGGTGTCACTGAATCAGAGTAAGTTTAGCAGTTGAGTAGCTAACATTGAAAAATTAAACAACACAGTTTGGAAATAAAATGAAAGTAATTTATACAGATTTCAAAGAATTATTAGAATGCTGATTTCCCATTTAGCAGTACATTTACTGTATTACAATTTTTTCTTTTCTCATTTACCAGAATTGTGGTACAACTACCATATTCAATAATTGAAAGATCGTTCCTTCTTTCTTTTTAAGAAGAAATTCCCTAACTCATTTATAATTGTATGCAGATTGCTCATAACTAGTTGAAGGTATTTTTATCAATATCAGCTGTAAGCAAATTCCAATTGATAGTTAAGATTTAGGAACAACAAATTTATTCCATAATAGCTAGCTTTTATACATAAATGAAATTTCAAAATGACAATAATTGCGATATATTATTTTTTCCATCTAAAATTCTAGTTCTATATCTGACAACAGAATTTTCAAATAGGGGCTGATTTAAATTTTGTTCCAAAAAGAAACACGCTTGTATTTCAGTGTTTTTAAGAATACTTTTTTCTATTTAGATCTCATTATATTTAATATTAAGTTAGTTTTGTTTTTCCTGTTCAGTGAATATATTTATTATAAGATTATACAGTTAGCTAACTGCCAGTCAAGATCATAATTTCAGAATTTCTTAAGAGGTAATTTTATTTTCCTCAATAAATTTCCATTTAATTGTTCTTTATAATGTTAGTCATTCTTCACATTAAGTGTCATTATTATGTTAGTCATTCTTTGAGAGATAATTAAAATTCTTAATTATCTCACAAATTAAAGGCAATATTTCTAGAATTTTATTTTAAAATTTTCTTAACTTGCTGCATAATTTACATCAAATGCTTAAAAATAAAGCAGCTTTATTGATTTATGATTTAGAAACTTGTGAAATATGAATAATAAAATTAATTTAATTGTTACCATTTATAGTAACTTCATCTTTATAAAACTTCAAAAAATAATGCCAATACATTTTAAAAAATTAGAGATACTTTTTAAAAATTATTAATTCCCCCCCCACCCCACTTTTTTTTTGTGTCAGAAATCAAAATGGAAACACCAAACAAAGTACTGAATGTGTGTAAAGGGGGGGGACTCAGCACAACTGAGAATGTAAAAAATGAGAGTAAAAAAAGAGAAAAACAGAACCAGAATCTCTTTTAAACCAACAACCAAATTTTAGAGTTTATTCATCACTACAAGATGAGATAAAGCAATAAGAATACTTAAGAAGTTTTTGCCTTCTAGTTGAAGGCAAACGCAAACAGTCAAAGAAACTAGCTTCAAACATATGACTCTTTAATTCCATCAACTAAATCTGAAAATAAGAATGGCCTATCCTAACATTTTACTTAAATGTAAAAACTTTTTATTATAAAGATGGTGCATCAAAAAGATGCTCGAAAGATCATTTAAAATGAAAAGACCAAATGAAAAAGCCATCAAATGGAAAATAAATTTTCATTCTTTTTCTGCCGATTCCATGATGCAGTGTTTATGTTAATTTGAGACAGATGCTGTAATTTTTCAAATGTTAAGACATAATGAGACAATATCCTATTTTCCCAAACTTCCATATAAGCCCTCAATAAAAGCACATTTTTTTCCTATCTTGATTAATTGACATTATGTTACAAACCAACAATTTTCTTAATTTATAACCAGCTGCTCAGAGTAAGACTATATAAAAACTAGTATGTTGATATAAAAAAACAAAAGAAATTTAAAAGTAAAAGAGGTTAATGAAAATCTTTAAATGCATCAATAGATCGATTTCACATATCAATTATAGTAGCTTCCACCATCACCTCCTATTAGTTTCTAAAAGAATAAAGCCTTAATAGGCTAAACGCACATACATATATGTGGCTTTTTTCCTCCAACAAATGCAAAATTGTTAGCAATAAAGTATGTTAAGACATTCTAGTATTATAATCAATGCATTAATTTATCAAGAACACTCTTTTTTTCAAGCAAAAATTAAATATAATCGTTTACAATTATAAAACAATTTCAATAAAAATAACACAGGTTAACCTATTTGTCTTTAAACGAAAGTATAAAAATTGAAAATACAAACCAAATCATTTCAAGCCAAATCTTCATCATCAAACAAATCTTCAAAATCTAAATAGTAAAATATTTTATTAAAAAAACAGAACAATAAAATTACAAATATTTTAAATATTAAACATGAATGATTTCTGATAAACAATGAAGTTTTAATCTTTGGTGAGTTCAAGGATGAAATACTATAAAATAAACAAGTTAAATGTAACCAGGTCCAGCCATTTAGGGGGTTGCAGGGAGTGCTATGGCCTCGGGCCCTACAACTGAGGAGTGTCTCTACCGAGATTAAGAATTAAAATAGTGTTCTGAAAAATAATATTGTTGCACATGAAAAAAGCCTACAAGCTTGTTCCTATATGGCTGGCTGAGCATCTACTGATGCATTTATTAGACAAAGGTTGCAGCGATATATATAAAAAAGGCAGGAAAGATTCATTCATAAACAAGGAAATCCACTTCAGGCATGTTAAGACAGAGTGACACGCCCTGCACCCAGAAGTCGAGGCTGAGTTCAAATGGACTGGTAAATCATCAGCTATCTACTTTTGTCTGTATCTAATTTAATATATTTTTATAAGTGCATCTGTATATGTTTGTTTTTATTAAGTTATTCAAACAAAAAATAAAACGATGATAAAGCTTTTAACTCCTAGCAATGCACACTTTAGAAATAATAAATATAACAACTAAATTTATGTTTGATTGTTTATAAAACAAATCCAAATTAATACAAGTAAGGAAAAGGCACAATTTCAATTATTATTTCAAAGAATTGTAGATGTGATTTGTTTTTAGCATGTAATAATCTTTCCCTTTGTGAAACCTATAATAGGAATAATGGGAACCCGAAATAATAGGAATGCTTAATAATGAAATTTTTTAAGTGTAATCGAAATACTAAGCAAATACGACTCAGTGTTTATGGATCATATAACCAAAATAAAAAATTCCACAACCAAATTGTCAATGATTTCAATTCATAATTACAAGATCAAATTATTCATACCTTAGGAAATGCGATTTTTAACAGCTTACAAAATCTAAATAAATTTATTTATTTAATCTATAAAATCTATTTCTGATATTTCACATAAAAAACAAACTTCAGTCTTTACTAGGTATATAAATTTTGAAGAGTAAAGATTAATTATAAATGAGTCATTTATAGGGTTTTTTTAAGTAACTGGTATGATTGGAGAAGGACTAGCAAAAGAGCAATTTGGAGATATTAAGTGAGCTTTATTTTGATTTTTTGGATTGCATATTTTTTTCAGTTTAGTGAACTGACACTCACTGACATAAATATAAAAAATAATAATGAAATGAAATCTATGATTGCAAAATTCAAGTTATTACGCAAGAACATTTTACTTTTGAAATCATTATTTTTCTTAAGTCATTACCCAGTTTAATCTGGTTTGAAGCAATCACAAGACTTTTTTCTCAGTCTCTATCCCTCTTTATATTTAATAATTTTTTTAATCTCTTATTTTCATTTTTTCTAGGAGGCAAAAAAAGTTTTGGAGCTTAACCGATTTTGAAAGGAAAGAAAAACATCGTTTTCCTAAGCATAATAGTTTATCTGACAGTTTTGCGATTGTTTTAAACCAATTATTAAAACCTAAATTAATTAAGGCAATTCGTAAGAATTCAAAGTAGGAACAATTTGGAAACAAAGTTGTAACTATTTGGCGATAAATCGCCAAATGTGACAACCTTCTGCATTAAGTAAAAAATTCTGCCCAGTGCTTTCTTCAGATTCTGAAAGGCATCGCATGTTCTAAATTATGCTCTTCACACAACAGACCACGCAGTCGGTTTGAAAAACTTGTACAAAATTGATAATATAAGTAGTGATAATGATTCAGATATTTAAAATTATTAATAAAAATCTCAGTTTAAAATAAAAATTACAATACTTATCATCATAATTTTAATACAAAAAGTGGTAACCATAATGACCTTCTGCATTAAACCTAAAAGCGAAAAATCGATACCTCAAAAGTAATAAATTGACAATTAACCTATGCAAACCCCAAACCAAAACAACATAAAATTTTTTAGATAATTTAAATTTACAATGGATAGAATTAATTATAAATGCATTATTAAAGAATTGAAGTCATATTTTATTTTAATTATTCAAGTAGCTGTTATTCAAATAAAGCAATATCACTACACTGATTTTTGCTTTTTAACTCTTATCAACATGCCTGAAAATGAGCATGGAGCTTTAATTTTAAAATTAATTAAAAACAAAATTGTATATGTAGTAAATAATTTTCTTGTACATTTATATCTCAGCAAGATAATAAATATAAATTATACCATTAAAAAAGTCCGAATGAACTGATTTTTCATTTGCAGCTAAATCCATAAGGAGACCACTAGATCCACCAGCCTAAAATTATATATATTTAAGTTAAATAAAGAATAAATAGCAAATAAAAAACATAGAAATGAACAAGAATTTTATAATTATTAAATGCGCAAATAATTTCTCTTTTGTGCATTCAGTTGAATCATAGTTGACTCAAAACATACTTCAAATAAATCAGCACATTTTAATAATGCAAATTCGCAAGACATACAAAATATGCTCTTTCGCAGGATATGTAAAAGATTGCAAATGAAGAGTAATAAAAGATCATCCCAATTAAATAGCACACCTTACTCAATTCTTCCAGAATATTTTTATTTCAGAGATGCATTCATTCAAAATAGAAGATTCAAAAATAGAAGGTAATTTTTGTAATCAAATATAAAAGTAAACAACTGAGAAATTAATGCATTTCCATTTAGATCAAAATTTATAATTCTAGAAAAATTAATAAATATTAATTTTAAAAAATCCCATTATTTGCATGCCAGACTCTTAGTTTTTATTTCTACGAAAACCAGTTGTTATAAGAATATATGAGGAATGTAAATGCTTGACAGTTCAAAATGTTGTCAGTAAAAATATTTTTTAAATTTTATCTTTTTTATTAAATTTCAATAAAAGTTTACTTCTTTATATTAATAATAAAGAAGAGTGTGTGTGATTATATTGACACAGTATGAGCCAAAATATTTGATACACATATAAGCCTTAAGGGTAGGAGTATGCAGCTTGCAGTATTTTTAAAAAATATATTAATAAGAATTTTAACTATAAATTAACTTGAATTTTAGAATTTTCCCCCCAATAACTTCAGACTATCCGAAAAACATGATTTCTATACCATTTCAAGATTTTACAAAATGTAATTTCAATCATAACAATTTAATAGTAGTGCAAATTTTTGCAAAAGTTTGACATTTTAATTTTTGTTTACTTAACTTCCAACACTAGATTACATTGCTCTCTGAAATTCAAACCTTTCCATTGTTTCTTTTACTATCTGATTTTCTTCTATCATTGAAAGTTATAGAATCATTTTATCTAATATCTGTGAAAATAATGAAATACATAAACAATTAAAGTCAAAATATTACAAAATTTTTTAGACAGGAGGCTTACATATTTACATTTTTAATATTACATATTATTATTCCAATGGCTTAATTCTCCATTCAAAGAATGAAATTTCTCTTCATCAATATAATCAATATCTAAATTAGAATACCATTATGTAACATGATTAATGTAAAAAACACGTTTTATAAAGGATGGGTGCAATTAAGCTGCCATATAACAAATAAGCTCACTTCTTCCAAGTCCATATATGGACCAGCTCCTTCAGGGAACATTTCATCAGCTACAACACCTTTGGGCTTCATGATATGTATCTAAAAAGGAAAATTAAATTAATTTAATGAGATTTTAATTCAATTAAATAAAAAATCCATTATAAATACAAATGGTATAATAATAAACAAGCTTACCATTGAAGTTAAAATAAATTAACAAAATAAAAATAATAAATATCATTTGCAAATAACATACCAAATCTAAAGCACAACCCAAAATTCTGATTTATTTCTGTGTATTAAGCTTGTTAATATGCCTTTACAGAGCTAAATAAAGTATAATAGATATCACACTCCAACTACTATAGGCACCATACAAATATAGTAATAGATTCGCACACCATAGACATTATAATCAGAACACATAAAATTAAATTTTAAAATTATTTGAACTTTCTATAGGAACTTAAAAATGAAAATTTTTCAAACAATAAATATATAAAATAAAAGTATATACAAAAGAGAAATACACATATTTTAATTTTTTAAAAATAAAAACATTTAGCTATAAAAAATCAGTTAATTTTTGTAACTTTTTAAACATAAATGACATTTGCTCATGTATATATTGAAGTTTTGATGTGCAGTAAAAGCTCTTTATTCGCGGGGTAAATGTTCCATAAATATGCCGCAAATACAGAAACTGTGAATACGGAATGGTAATTTATATGGCATTATAGGGGATATGTTCCTAGGTGATATATATATATATATATATCAATTTAATTGAAGTTTTTGAACATTTTGATTAATTATCTTAAGGCTTAGAAAATGGTTTGAAGAATTTTGTAATTTTCTCTTGCTTGGCAGTTTTTAAAAGCTCTTCAATTCAGACTGATACGCAGCAGTCGCAATTCACCTCTTAAAAAAAAAAGACTTCGTTTCCTACACGTTCATAAAGAAATCGCAAAGCTCATTTGCCATTCTTAAACCTTCATTAAGATTTTTCAAAAATTTTCTCAGCTTTAAACATTTTTTACTTAAAAAGAAGCAGAAACAATATAGACATAGATGGCAATAACAATATAAAATGACCACAGGTTAACGGAGTTGATTTAAAAATAATATAAATTAAATTGTCAATATTTTGACAGAACAATTTGCACATAAAATATAGAAGTGCAAAAATACAGAATTTATGAATATAAAGGAAAAAGTAATTGACATTTAGATATGAAAAGGAAGAAAATAGTTTCATTGTTATTTCATTGCAGCTTTGCAATTTGAGCAAATGTGTTTAGTGTGCTCCAAACATATAAATTTCTGGCAAATCTCACAACTGAACCTCGTGATTCTAGTCCACTTTTCTTTTTGGCACGGTTTTTTCCCTGACATCACATCTTCCACTTCTTAAATACCTAGTTCGACTTTTCTCTTTAGCACCTTTAATTTTAGCTCACGTTTTAGAGATGTGGGTGCTTTTTTTCATTATTTTCCTTCGTAAGTGAAAAAAAGTCTCTAGTCTAAAACAATATGGATTTATTTATAAAATCATACAAAATCAGATGTGACAAAAACTTACATTAACGGTCATGTGTATCTCTAAAATACAAATATTTGATTGGCAGAGACCTATTAAAGCCACAAACTTTCAACGACAACTGAAAGTAGGTCAAAGGGAGGGGGACAAATAGCCAAGGGCGGATGTTCCCCACCAGATCAAAAGTTATAAAATGAAATTCATCTCTTGTGTATCTCTCACATACACGCGCCTGCTGGAAAGTTAAAAACAAAATTGCAGTATTTTTTAAATTATTTTTCTTTTAACAATTTTCATTAAATATTTGTATTTCATGTACAACTTAACCATTGTAAATGGTAATAAACAAAACACATTAGGGTTGCTAAATGAGCATTCCGTTAAGTTACTATATTGACGACAAACTCGGGGGCACACTAATCTTCAATCATTTAGTGGTTCTAATTGTAAAACTAAAATTTTAAATGTGTTAAGTATGAATTTCTAGATACAACTTTTTGAAACCATTGTGACAATTTATTTCACAATATAAAAATTAACCATGTAAAATTTTCACTAATTCAATTATTTTCTCATTTCTAATCATTTTTGTCCTAAAAACTTATACAAAAATAAAATTCAATATGAGCATCCTAATTTCAGATAGTTCATTCAGCTCAAACATTTCATATATCTAGATATATCGTATACTTATACCATAGATTGATACTTCTACTGTTTAGTTACTGGAATTGTAACATGAGTCACAAAAACAATTATTCAATGACAATGAAGCTAATAAAAATGAACTGCACTTCATACCAGCATTTAAGTTATCAAATTAAAGAAAAATTTCTAGAAAAATAAAATCATTTCAACAGCAGCCAAAACATGAACATAATTAATATTTGCTAAATGGCAAAGAACTAAAAAAAATCATATTTTATAATAAAAAATTTCTAGCCTAGTTTATATTTACATTAATATGAAATTAATAAAAATTCCTGCATAAAAATAAAAATGTAATTCATAAATCAAACTTTTTACACTTATTCTTTAACTATGAATAATTTTAAAAATTATAACACTAAATAATAAATAATAGGGAGTGTTACTAAAAAGAATAACTGTAGATTTTGAAAAAATTGGAAATACTTATTATAATATACATTATATGCATCAATATCATATTATAAAAATTTTACATGAAAATACACAGCAGATAAAAAATTAATCTTTGTATCTGAAGATAAGAAACAATCTTATTCATAAGTTTATACAATATTAGCTAAAGATCAAGTAAAACTATATGAAGAAAGTCAAACACAATTTAACAAAACTGACACCATTTTTAATATAATTTAAATGTGTTTAAAAATCCATGAATAGATAAGGAAATATAAGTCAAGGCTGTAAAACGTACTGCCTGTATGCAGGTTAAATTTGATAAATATAATAACTATGTTAGTATAAGTAGCATCAAGTCAATAATGTATACACTCAAATGAAAAGAAAATATATATATATATATACAACAACCATTCATAATATTTTTTTTTGAAAATCATAATGTTAAGATACTTTTTTTACACTTATAAAATTGCATATTACTTAAAGTTTTATTTGCTAGTGGTAAGAAAAAGAAAAAAATTCAGAGTACTATTATGTGTAGGCAATATTATAAATAACAAACCTGAATATTAATGATTGTTTAATAACTTTTATACTTATAGAATGTTAAGATATTTTAATTTAAGCTTCATTTGAGGCAAGATTACAGAATATCAGTCTGTCTGATTTTACAAGCCTTCAAAAACTTCCTAATACTGTTTCTCTTTGAAATAAACTCATTTAATTAAAATCTTGAGAAGTTTTATATTATTTAAAAAAACTGTTTTATTAGCGAACCTTCAAGTAAGCGAAAGTATCTTCAAAACTACTGTCATTTCATGTTTAAACAAAAATAAAATCTGCATTATAACATTGCTCCTTTAAAACAAGAAAAATCAATTTTATATTCTACAAAAAATAATACCAAAAATCAAAATGAAATACTAACAATCGATGAATATATACACAAATCTATAGAAAATACCGGCGTAACCACTGTTTATTTACAAAAAATTGAAAGTTCCAAATTCACTGAGCAGCATATATTGCCACTAGAAAATAAGATGAAACTTTCCATTCGATTTTCTAGAGATTCTAAACAGAGATACGCAATAATTGCCAGATGAATTTGAATTAAGTTTCAGTAATTGCCTAAACAATTTTTGAACAAATTTCTTTTTTATAATGTAATTTACAGTCTAAAGATATATTTTAAGATAATATATCAATTAAATATTTTATATCATTGTCGTAATATAAATATTTCATCAGTAGAAGTATTTTTATTTTGAAAAGCAAAATTTTAAAAGAAAATCTTATTTATTTATTTTATCAGGATTTAAAAGCTAACTTGAGAAATGAATAATTTTTAATTTTTTTTTTGTTTTGACTCCGAATAATTTCTACGTTGCAAAACTTCTATATTCAAACAAATGTTATGCATATTTCTTAGCAAGTGATCAGCTGACCATACTCCCGTGACTTTTACGTCATTCAACTATCAGATTATATTGGCAAACGGTACACGATTATCATATTCAGTGTCTTTGAGAAAGTATTTCTATCCTTTAGTGATTGATCCTACTGCGAATTTGTTGTAAGAGTTTAGTGTATTTTGAAGGTGATATTTAACATGCGTTTTTAATAGTGTGTTGATTTCTAACGTTTGTCATTGTTTCAGGTAGTATTGATCCGTTTGTGCTGTGGTGGATTTGGCAGCTATTTTTTTTGTGTGTGTGTGATCTACCGTTACGTTTTCCGTTTTGTAATTAAAAAATGAAGTTAACGACGAGCTGCATCTTCTTAATATTGTTGTCTACTAGTAAGTATTTTTTTTTTTTAAATCTAAAACTTCTTTAACATTTTTCTTACCTACAAGACTCTTTGCCTATTTTTAAACGAATGATAAGTATCTTTTGTAATAAAAATTTAATGTCTTAAAAACTTTAATTTTATATAATAATCTGTTAACTAACAAAGAATGTTATTGATTGATCTACATTGTAATTGTCTTGGATTTCTTTAAATCTGTTATGGATGGCTTTTTTCCTTTTGGAATTTATCATGAAAATGTATTTTTCTTTTGTAATCGATAAAGTCCCCCACCTTCCACTCAAATGACTATGAATATTGATTACTTGTGCTCTGAAATTGAAACTCTCTTGTTGATTATGTTCTAATTAAGAATGCAGCAGCATAATCAAACCTGTCATCTTGCAAACCCCACTTGTCATCTTTACCAGGCCCTCCGGGTTTTACTGAGCCTAAGACTCTAAAGTTGGCCGGTCAGGGGTGTCCCGCTATCTGTCATCTTTATTACTCGAAATATATTGACCCTATTGTTATTTAGAGTGGTATTCATAAATTGCTGAAATTCTAATGCATGTGTCTTGACTTATTATTAAAGCTGAGAAATCCTTACTTCTCTGATAGGTGGATTTTGTGATGATACAACTACCACAAGTCCTCTAGAGACTACCTCTACAAGTGCACAAACAGTTACTACTACAGATTCAACAACTGTACAGTCAACATCTCAACAACCAGATACTACTACAACTCCTAGTACAACTACGACTCTATCAACGACAACTAGTTCAACTGAACCACCTACAACTACCACAACTGTCGCACCAACTACAACGTCTGTACCTGATACTACTACCACCACCACTACTTCTTCTTCTCCAAGTCCTACAACTACACCATCAACTACCACTAAATCTCCTGAACCACCAACTCCTGTTGAAGGCTCTTGGGTTGTTAAAGAAGATAACCTGACTTGTATTAGAGCCGATCTGAAGATTAGATTCCAGATCTTTGTCAAGGTAAATAACTTCTAGGAAGGGTTTTTTATCAACTTGTATTGGAATGTTTAATTATTTCGCTTTTTATTGTAAAATATTACTTGGCTCGTATATAGGTATCTCTTAATAATAAAGGACTTCTTTAAGAACTTATTTTAAATCTTAAAACTTATCTAATCTCTTTAATATCAAGTTCTTAACTTTATCATCTTAACTATGAAACTTGATTTAATACATACATGAAAGTATTTTTCAAAATCTTCCCAAATTGGATATAGATTATCTTTTTATGTATAATAAATGTTGTATATATCTTAAATTATGATACAATGATTTTAAATAAAATATTAAAGTATTTTAATTTTCTTCATCCTAGATCT
Organism: Argiope trifasciata; assembly: GCA_026543055.1. Lineage (NCBI taxonomy): Eukaryota > Metazoa > Arthropoda > Arachnida > Araneae > Araneidae > Argiope > Argiope trifasciata. Next base: position 1,616,319 of record JAPMOQ010001579.1, read on the forward strand.
TATTTAAAATTACTATTCTTTTTTAAAAGCTTAAAAATATGTTGTATGTAGATTTCGGTATGATAACGATTTTTTAAACTTTTTATAATTGTTAATACCTCCATTTTTACAGATTCAAATATTTAATATTACAAATTTTAAAAATAGACTTCAATTTATTTAAATACTCGTTAAATAAAAATTGAATATAAATTTCTTAATATTAAGGAGATTAAGAAATACTTCTATTAAAATTCTTACAACATTAAATAATAAAAATACAAATATATTTACATGTATATGTCTACAAGCTCTAGTTGTCAAAATAAGCTTATACTTTCATTTTATAGGATCGTATAGAATATATTGTTTTAACTCCAAATGCTACTAGTAGTGGAAATTGCAATGTATCGGATACGACTCAAGAACTGCAATTGGAAGAATCGGATTATAACTTGAGAATGTTGTTCGAAAAAGATTCTACTAATGCCTATCTAAAGAATGTTACTTTCACTTATACTCTGCCTGATAGTTCCGGTTAGTACCAGATTTATATAAAATATCAAATTCCAGTTTTAGATTTAAATGTTTCTTATAGATATTTCTATAAATCTGAATTGCTTTTCATTATAGGCGTAGTATACAATGATACCAAGCTCTTCTCTGTTAAGATTGGTAACTCATACATGTGTGACAGTTCAAATGATGTAATTCTTGGAAATGTAACTATGGAAGTCTTCCGTATTCGCATTCAGGCATTTGGAAGTGTTGGGAATAAAGATTTTGGTACTGGTAAGTTAACTCGATTTCTTTTTATAAACCTTGAAAATGTCTTATTTCAATGGTTTTTAAAGGATTATCTTTAAAGATCATTACTAATACTGAATCTTTAAATTTTTAGCTGAAAAATGTGAAGCCGATAATAATGTTAATGAAATGGTTCCCATTGCTGTTGGTATTGCTCTCTTGGTTTTAGTGGTGGTTGTGCTCATTGCCTACTTTATTGGACGCCGAAGAAGCCATCAAAAGGGTTACCAGTCCGTTTAAGATTGTAGTTGGCTATTGTAAAGTCGAAGACCTTTTTAAAGAATCGTACCTATGGTTACAGTTCAAGCATAGTCTTGCTATGCAACATTTGGCTTATAATATGATGAAACTACATAATGTGATGGAACTACATAGATTTATTTTCTAAACTCGAATGTGAAGTGTTAAATTCCATAGGGACCATAAAACGCTCTCTAATGACACTGAATTGTGTTTTCACGCTTGAGCTCCATGTTCAGACTGTTTATTTGTCTTAGTACTGTTCTTAAATATAAATTTTAAATCTTGTAAATATTTTAATTCCAATAGCAATCTAAGTTTCCTTTGTTTTTATCTTGGAAACTAGTGTAACTTTCGAGATTAATGTTGAGTACTTGTAAATAAGAATCATTGTACTTGATGTCTCTCTTTGACTTTATTGTACTTTTTTAACTAATCAGATTTATGCAATTCCTTGAATAAAGTTATTTGTTTATCTTTATCTAGTCTATAAAAAAATCATTTTAAGAATCGTCTATATATCTTAAGGTATTGAAATTAAGAACTTTTAAAGAAACCTGTTAATACACGCTTTATACTTTATATCAATACTTTTATTCTTATTTTTTAACGTCCTATTAGAAGGGAAATGAAGATGACTATTTAATTTTAATGTTATGTGTATAATTACTTTGGTTCTTTTCTGAAATAAGCTTCTATTTTAAATATAATTTAATAACAGGCGTAATATTTTACATAAGTAACTGTCTTGTAATTTTACAACTTTCATTTTTGAAGTCTTGAATTAAATACTTAATTCCAAAATAAACTTTATTATGATATAAATTTGGTTTAACCTAAGAACAGATTTAAAATCTATTATATTAAGATAATAGATTTTTAAACTAGCTTCTAGTACATGCCTGAGATTCTTATTATATTAATATATTTTACCTGAATATTTTAAAGCCAAGTATTTTTACTTGGGCCCTTTTATAGGTCTAAGATTTGTATTATAAATCTCCTAGTAAATAAACGGGATTTTTCCAAAAAAAAATGCTAATGAATTTATAATGAGGATTAATTTAAATATTAATGTTTCTGGAAATATTATTTAAGAAACTCCATCAATATAATAACTGAAGCATATAGAGGTATTAAACCTGAACTAGATCTTATTTCCTTTTAGTTATTAGGATTAAAACATTAAGGGTTGTATTTTTAGATGCAAGGCAGCATTTCAAATTTTATTTAGAAATTATTTTCATAATAGGAAGGAGAAAAATCAAGCTATTTTAACAAGTTCCTTAAATGAATTAATCACTTCCAAAGATATAGTCATTGCTTATACTTCTAATAGTTAATATGAATGGTTTTTCAAAATACTAACTGAAGAACTTGGTAGGTGATAAATGTAAAGCAAGAGGATTAATTTGTTTGGCTTCTTATTGACAACTATATATCTCTTTTGTGCTTAATTGACGATTAAGAAGTACGATCTTTGTAAATGGAAAAGAAACTACAGTGCAATAAGATTTTGATAATATATTTCATTTGGAGGACCTGTAGAATAACTTAAGAATAATTTGTTTGTTCTAAAAGTGCTTTAAAAAAAACTGGGCACTGGCAATATTGATTTGAATGCTCTCAGTAGTTATGATTTAAAATAAAAAGATGAAGGGTTTTCTTAATCTTTCATCATATTCAGAAAAATCGAGCATTTTCTTTTTTCCCAAATTTAAAGTGTTGGAACTTGTTAAAAAGGTTAGTTATCACTAAGTGACATTAAAAAAACTTTTCAGACAGATCAGTCTTTCAGTTATCTAAAATAGGTTTACTTTAGTCGACGTTAATTGGATGTTGGGATATTAATATTTTCGTATTGATTGGTAAACCGGAAGTGGTCGTTTAAATAACCGAAAGTGCCAATTAAAGGACTAAAAACATTATTAAAAAAAATTTGAATGCACAAATTTAATTTTAAATACGGGATTTTTTTTTTTCGCAGAACAATGCAAAATGCCAAAGAGTTTCAACGGTGTCTTGTAGAAATTTGTACTTAAAGATGTCTATTAAATGCCCCTAATCCGTTATTCGGAGCTTGTGTCTGTACTGACTGAATTTGGATACCGTTTTGAGTGCCAGTGCTTTGCACTTCTACTCAGTATGAGGGTGACTGTGGCATCTAGATTGGCAACCCTGAGAAATCCGGCTATTAAGCAATTTAGATTTGGTCATTGGACAGGGTTATGGGAATTGTGAATATGGCGATGGAGAAAGTTTGAAAGTAGATGAACACGTGGAATGATTGTATACGGTCCTTTTGCGTTTTCATCCACAAGTAAGCATTAAGGTGGTTTGAGGAGAAGGGACCATTTGGTGGTGGCGTAGGGATAGTTGTATTTGCTATTACAATGAGCATACTATGTTTGTTGGGCTATTGTAGGGTTGGTGTGGATAATTTTAAGGAAGAAGCTCCTGGATAGTTTGGTGATGCAAGATTCAATTTTGACGTCATTGTGGAGGACGTCATTTCTAATGTACCAAGAGCATTAATTCTTAGAATTTTGTTTTGGGGCACTTGTATATTAGTCCTATTAGTTTTAGCTGCAACTTTTATTGTTTAGGGAGAGCGGGGAGTGTCGGCCAACAAGAGGAATTATTTCGTGGATTTTAGCCCAGAACTTTACTGAGTTATATTTAATATGGCTGCGGAATGTGAGCTTTGAGTCCAGGACGAGGCCGTGTTACTTAACTTCAGATTTTCAGGTTGATTCGTCATCGAAAAAGAGCTGTTTGTATTCTTTTTTGGGCTGGCCTTTGCTGAACATGATGGCATTTGTTGTGTCAGTTTTTATTGAGACGCGCCAGCACGTACACCAATCCTCAATTTTGGTTAGTGCGGCTTGGAGATGTTTAACAATTTGCCTTCAATTAAAATGGCAGTGTCATCTGCAAAAAGACAATGGTGTTGTTGTTTTTCGGAAAGTCTGCGTTGTAGAATTAGAGCAATGGGCTAAGAGCGCTTCCGCGAAGTTCTGGCTTGAATTATTCCAGACACAAATAGGGTATGCTGTATTTTGACCGGGAACGCTCAGTAGGTTAGGAAGTTGGTGATTATAGCTGTGAGGTAATGAGGAGCTTTGTATTGGATCAGTTTGTAGGTGAGGCCCTGGTGCCACATTCGGCCGAAAGCTTTCCTTACGTCAAGGAACACGCCGCCAGTAATGAGTTCGGCTTTAAAACCCTCAGTGATGATGTTGGTAACCCTCATCAGTTGGTGCACACAGCTGTGGCTTTTCCTAAAACCGTACTGTTCGTCTGGCATAATGGCTTTCTCATTACAGAATTCAGTGAGCCTTAAGAGTAATATCTTTTTAAATAACTTGCCAATGTTACTTAGGAGGCTGATTGGGTGATATGAGCCAAGAAGTTTTGTTTTTGTTTTGGGAACATCAGGAAATGCGTCGTTTTCCATGCTGTAGGAAAATAGCTGAGTTGCATGCGTCGATTAAAAATTTGGTGAGGTGGGTTATTGCATTAGGGGAGAACATTTTGATTGCTTTATTTGGAATACTGTCTGGGCTCGTGGCTTTTTTTAACGTTTATTCTCTTGATGCTTTCAATAAGTTCTTGAGGAGAGAGTTAAAGGTTTGAAAATGATGTGGGTGGAGGAAGGCATTGATGGCTCTTTTGACTGACTATTGGAGTAAGGTTCAGGGTTGACTTAGAAGGAGTTTTCGAAAGAATGAAGAAAGGTGTTAGCTTTGCCAAGTGGGGTGTATTTTGGACTTCTGAATCCAGTATTGCTGGAAAGGCAAAGAATTTCTTGGCAAGCTTTTGATTAAAATCAAAAAGGTCTTCAGGGTTCAGGCTTTCAAGGAGTTCTTTCCAAAAATTATCATGTTCATTTATGTTTTCTCTGATTTTGTTTCGTAATTTGGTGAAAAGGAATTTGTGTGGCGGATGAAAAGTGGTTTGCCAGAATTGTCGGTATATATTTTTGAACTTAATTTTTTCAACAATTCAGGGGGCAGTTTTCTGGAGAGACCTTGAATGGTTTTGGCCTTTGACGTTTTTTTTTAGTGCTGTGATTTTTTCGTGCTGATGAATTTTGCAATCGCATTGTCGATGTCAAGAGTTGAATTAATTTGTAGGTTACCAGGAATAGTGTTGTGGATGATCAAGAAGAAGATTGTCCGGTTGTTTGTTTTGATGGTTTGAGGAATTGAGGTGAGGTTGATGTCGATATCAATTTCGAAGAGAACAGGATTATGGTCGCTGGACAATTAGTTGAGAGAAGAGGCCCTGCCAGAGGAGATATTACGCATGATACCGAAATCGAGCGTGCTGGAAAATGGAGCATTAATTGGGAAATGTGTGGGATCCAGTGGGGTTATGAAGTCATGGATGATGGTGCCATTGCAATTAGGATGACCAGTACTCCACGAAGAGTGCTTAGCATTGTAGTCGCCAATGACAATAGTTTTGTTTGATTGGTTAAGGACACGTTGGAGTTCGGAGGTGTTGATTTTGCAATGTTGGTAACGGTAAATGCTAGCAACGGTGATATGAACACCATTAGGGAGATCGATCGAGATTGATGTGGTTTTACTAGAGGAGAGGGGGGTAGGATAATGAGGAATAGAGTTTTTGACGAGAATGGCAGTTCTACCACCTCTGTGGGAGAGCCTGTCCGTCCTGTAGCTGGAATAATTTGGAATTTTGAGGTTGTCAGAAGGGCGGAGATGGGTTTCTTGGTTGGCGATGATGTCAGGGGCCCAATCCATTGCAAAGTATTTTAATTCCTTAAATTTATACCGAATGTCATCTATATTCCAGGAGACAATGTTGATAGTGTTTAATCTTGAGCTATTGAATGGGAGTAGGGAAAGAATTGAGGAGTGCTGACATTTGTAAAAGGAAGTTATTCATAATGTTTGTGATTTGGTTTATTGTGATTGGTTGATTGGAAACTGGGGCTTCACCATCGAGCTGAGGATTTGTCGTTATTGCATTGGTAGAGCTCACTTGCTGTGGGAAGATCTCTTTTACTCTCGCAAGAGCTGCTGCATTATTCCAGCCTTCTTTGGGAGCTGCCTGGAAGGATCGGCGCATGATTGGATTTTGGGGGCACTGTGAGTAGTTTGCTGTGTGTGGGCCTCTACACAAACAGTATTTGGCAGGAGTGTCTTTGGGTTTTGTGCAAGTTTTAGTCGGTTGAAGTTCGCCTCATTTTATGTCTGTATTAACGAAGGATTTATAGGATTATTAAAGGCCGCAGTGGCCTGGTAATAAGATCCTGACTTCGGAACCGGAGGGTTTCAGGTTCGAGAACCGATTTCATAAATTGGTCGTATTGTAAGCTGATCTGGTGCTCGCTAAACCGTCAGGGCGAAATGTCCGCTCGCTGATGTGGAGAGGCAGTTGACAGCTCAGGTGTCGTCCTAATCATCTGACCGCGGCTCAACATTATGAGGTACGTTCCAAAATATCCCTAGTGTTGCTTTATAATGGGACGTTAATATAACTAAATTATAGGATTACTGAATATACTTAAAGTTGTATGAGTGAATCCTAGGGAAAATGCAGTTAAAACATTTATAGAGCTGGTGAAAGATTAAATGAATCGAGACGGCATTCATTGCCAAATACAAAAATTACCAGAAAAAAGAATGATTAAAAAATGAAAAATATTAAAAGCTGAAGAAAAAAGTCTAATCTATAAATGTGTTGAATTTTAAATATTTTCACACTATTTATTATTAAAGCATGTTACTGTATACTTTAAATGCATTTTTGTCAAAAGTAATTGTTACTTATTTTTTGCTCATTTCGAATCAAATAACACAAAATATATTTATCACATTAGTATGAAATTTGTTGCATTTTGCATTTATTCTATTTTCTAGGGAATTAATTGAAAGAATTTAGATTGAACGAATATTTTTTTACTTTACAGCCTATTGTTTGAATAATAACGTCATAAATTTATTGAAAGTTTCATGATAAATCTCGGACTGATTCTAAAATTTTTAGGTTTAGGTGAAACAATTGGAAGTTTGTTAAGAATTTGCTTAAATATATGCTATTAAATACCAATTTTCAAAAATTATTAATGTTTATTTCAAATATTGGCATTCTGTTGCTAATATTTAATAATCTTAATCCCAGAAATGTAGTTAAAGTATATCTATTAAAATATAGTATAAGTCTACATGGTCTGTTGGTCTTTACTCCCACGGTTTCATAGCCAATTTTGTGGCAAATTTCTGAAAGAGAACACGAAAATTATAATTGATTATATATATATATATATATATATATATATATATTCTAAATTTCAAATCTTGCCTTTTCTCAAAAATAAGGAAGTAGATGTCGAATTTTGTATAAAATAAGTTAAGCAAATACGATATTTCTAGAAAAAAATGGCATTTCAAAAAATTGCTGCAAAAAATAAAAATAATTTGATCGCTTAGTGGCTGAAAAGCTATTCATAAAAGAAGAGTTGTATATATATTTTTGTACTTTATCATGGTTCTGAATTTAGAACGACCCAGATCTACCGATCTTATTTTCCGGTGAAATTCAAAATTCTTACCGTCAAGCCATTTAAGTTTGAACCAATGTTAAAATTTATAATTGTTCATAATGTCTTAATTTATATACACATATTTGGGAAGGCAAAAGCATTCTCCTTTTAAAAAAGGAACTATCAGTTATTTGCTTAAAAGTTCCTTATCAGTATATTTTTAAAAAAATCCTAGAAAAGAAACTTGCAATTCCATATATTTTTCCGACTTGTGCAACCTAATCCGCATAGCATCTTCAATACTTTATCAAAGTACTTAAATCAGTAATTTTCAACCTTTTTTTTTTAATGTCGCGGCACACTTAACGATTTCAAAATTTAACTGCACACAAAGAAAAATACTTTTAAAAGTTGCTGACTTACCTACACTGTGTGTGGAAAATTGTAATAATATTTTAAAGGCTTTTTTTGACCGACATGGGGTAATCTAATGTTAATCCAAAATGAATTAATTGATTCTTCCAAATATTTAAAAATGAAATTTCAATTATTAGAAAATAAATCTCAATTATTTAAGCGTTCTTTCTCTTCATTCAAAGTTAATTCAAATCGAGAGGTATTCGTTATTACAAATGGATTACGAACGCAATAAAAAAAATTTATAGTTAAAATCTGTTTTTCTTCCGATTTTTAACTGTAGTGAAAACAACATTGTTCTTTCACTGTATACTTTTCTATAATTTAAACACACTTTGATAATTATTAAAAAATATATAATTTTTATTATATACATTTCTAAAATTTGGCGACACAGTGGTGAGAATCACTGACTGAAGTAATTATGAAGATGATAATAGGAATAATAATTTCAAAAAATTAAAATCCACCAGTGCATTTATTTAGTGACAATCGTGCTAACACTAAAGCACTTGACCAGTAATTTTCAAGACGTTTTAATAAACCTACTGCAAAAAAATAAATTCTTAATCGTCGCATGAAAATATTAGATTTCATTGATTTATATTTGCTGTATTTTTAAAATGCATCCCTAGTTATATAGCAAACATAACGTGCTTCCTACTCCTCCCCCCAAAAAAACATTAGTAATATCTTAACTACGTACATGAGCATGAATACAATAACTATAATGAAGAAAAGCTATCTTGTAAATTATACTCAAAAGTATTTTGAAAAATTTATTAAAATCCGAGAAATAAATTTTATGGCAGTAAAATTGAGGAAAAGTTTGTTTAATTTTAGTCGCATAAAAAATACTTTTGCAATTAACACTTGTTACCCAAGAAGTATTACATGTCAAAAATTTGTAACTTGGTCCAACGCTCTGCCCTGCATTTTGTACTATTTTTTTCGCCATGAATGTATTTTCCTTCCATTTGTACTATTTCGGGGGGGAAAAAAATCACAATTTAAATTATCATTCAATATCTACCTAAGATAGACTAGTAATTTCCAAATCTTGCAATAGATTCATTACTTTCCTAGCTGCTCATATTAAATAGTGCATTAATAATTCATTAATATTTTTAGCCCATAACAAAATCTGAAAAAAATTACTTATTATAAGAAATCGTAAAATAATAATAATACATGCTTAATATTCGTTTTTTGTTATCGAAAACATTTGAAGAAAGTGTCTACCTCGATATTTTTTCACTTTAAAAATATTACTTACTAGCCGCCTTTGGTGACCAGCTGGTTCGCCATGAGTAATGCGTTCTAAAATTTTCAATTAAATCACATATTCATTAGCCTTGAAGTGATTCCGGGCATTGATTGGCCTGAAATTAATATTTTTCTGAAATTAATATTAATATTTTGGATGGAAAGCTTTAAAAGAACACGTTTTCCTAATAATACTCTTTAATTTTATAAATCAGTCAGTTTTAATTATCGGTTATGCTTCCAAAATATTAAAAAAAAATTTCGGTGATGTTGCCAAAATATTAAATATGTTTTTTTAAAGAAAGCGAAAATGAGGGAAAAAATTATTGAATTAATGATACAGATATTAGAAACGATTATAGAAATATGCCATTAAATCGGGATTTCAAGGCATATCCTGTCTAAATTCAATCAGGTTAACCATAAATAAAGAAGACTTATTGAATTAATCATTCAGATATTGCAAACGATCATAGAATCCTTTGCCTTGCATTTATTTTTTTTAGAAAATATCATTTTTTATATTTATGTTATTTTATCCAGTCCCGTGCTGAAAGTTGTTTTTCTTTAGATTTGATTTGCGATGATAGTCTTTTTTTATTTGAACTTCCGTCATTGTTTTCTTTTATTTTATCCGGTCACGTGCTAAAAAGATCATGGTTAAAATATCTCTTTAAAAACTCGTTAAAAATAGAAGCTTGAGTTATACATTAAAACACTGATACCATTAGAAAGCTAATTTTTTTTATCTTTAAATTGATGTGAAAATCATGTTTGTGCGATCATATTTTCGGATGTTACAGCGGAAAAACGTCGAAATTTCGCTTACATTTTAATTAATTCAAATTCTAATTAAAAATTCGAAACATGGGCTCCGAGGTGCACATTCCCGACCTCCAAGGTATACATGTACCAAATTTGGTAGCTCTAGGTCCAACGGCTGGCCTGTAGAGCGCCAACACACACACACATTGAGCTTTATTATAAGTATTGAGGTTGATTATTTGATTTGATAGTTTTCTGTACATATGGATACAAATTTCCACGCGAACAGTCTCGAGTAATAGCTAGTATTATGTAATTCGATGACGGATAGACGAGATTCCAGACTTAATTTTTTGTGAATGAACAGGAAAAATTTGACGCTAAGAAATTTCAGAACAACCGGTTTTATTTTCTCCAGACATCCACTGTGTTTCATAATCATAAGCATCTATACTCTGTAGAACAAGTGGATTATTTTCTGTTATTTTATTCTTTAAAGTTACTCACCGTGTATAATACACGACAATAGGAATAAGGGATGGGGATTGATCATTTAATTATTAAAAAATTACCCATATTACGAGTATAGGAAAGCGGAATTCAACAGTTTTATTTCTTTCGGTCGATCTAAAAAATCTTCGCTAAACTGATTTAAAAAAATTACTGACTGTATAGGCCAGACTTTGAGCTATCCTAAACAGATTTACGTTAATTAGAAGTCAAGATATTAATATTTTCACAATGATAGGCAAACCGGAATTGGACATTTAAATAATCGGAAGCACCAATTTAAAGAGCCAAAAACCTATTAAAAATTTCTGTAAACACAAATTTAGTTTTAACTCCTTGGGTACCATGTAACCACTAGTGGATACATGCTATGTATAGGGCAAAATCTCATTGTAACGTCATGTGGATACATGGCTTCTTTAGGTGTACAACCAGAGTAACTAGCACAGGAAACATCACAAGATAGATTTTCTTTTATAGGGATTGTATAAAAACATTTTGGATTCATTTTGTCTGCAGTTAACTGAAGGGTGGAAACAGGAGGGGGGGGGGTGTTCGAAATGTCTGTGTTACAAAAATTTGAAAAAATAGGAAAATTAAAATTACGAAATTTTGTGAAATTTCTCGAAATGTTCCTTGGAACAAAATGCTTTTTTATATGCATTACATAAGTGTTTTATCATTTTAGTTTTTTTTTTCTTTTCCATCATTGTAGTACACCCAATAGCGTCGTAACGTCAAGATCAGTATCCCTAGAAATCTGGGATTTACGCGTGAGTTAGAGAACGTCGTCTGGTACGCAAGGGATTAAATATGGAAAAGTTTTTGCACAGAAAAAAGCAAAATGCCAGTTAGAGTTTCAATGATGTTTTGTAGAAATTTGTACCGACAGATGATTTTGCTGAACTTCAATCACCCAGATTAGGAACATTTACGTCTGTAATAAATTCTAACGAATGTTTTATCGAATTACTGAATATCCTTAATGTTACTGGAGAATATCACAATGCAAATGCAGTTAGAAGATTTATTGAGCTCGACAAAGACAAAATAAATAAATCGAAGTGGCATTCATTATACTAAATGCAAAAATTGCCAAAAAAAAAAATAAAAGATTTAAAAAGGAAAATTATTTAAAAGCTGAAGAGGAAGAAGGTATAACCTATAAATATAATGGATTTAAGGTAAGTGCACACATAATTTATTATTAAAATATGTTTCTCTATACTTTAAATGCATTTTTCTCAAAATTAATTTTTGCTTATTTTTTACTCACTTTAAATCAAATAGCTCAAAATATAATTATCATATTTCTATGAAATTTTGCTATCTTCTTCTTTATACTAGTTACTAGAGAAAGAATTTAACGAATTTAGATTGAGTGTTTATTTTTTGATTTACAATATATTGTTTGAAAAATAACGTTATAAATTTGCTAAAAATTTCAGGATAAATCTTTGACTACTTCTAAAATTTCTATTTATTATCCCTTAGGGAAAGCTATGTAGTTTATATTGGTATAAATTTTGTTAAGATGAGAGCAATAATTTTTGGTATAGCCTATTTGAAGTTTTTTAAAGAATTTGCTTCATTTTATGCTATTAAATACCAATTTTCGAAAATTATTAATGTGTTATTCCAACATGATTAATATTGATATATATTAATATTCTATTGATATTCTATTGAATATATTATATTCTATTGCTAATATTGATATTCAATTGCTATTTTTTAAATATTGATTGATATTCTAATTTTAAATATTGATTGATAATCCAAATATTGATATTCTATTGCTATTTTTTAATAGCCTTAAACCCAGAAATATGGTTAAAATATATCTACACCATGTTTTTCTTAAAAAATACACCTAACATTTTCAGATACCTTAAAGAATATGGTTTTTTAAGTTTTCAAATTTAGTAGCTCTAGGCTCAACATCTTCTTTAATCTTGCAATTCACAAATTACAAATATACGCTAGCTTATAAACATTTGCAAGTGTCAATGAAAATCAGCTAGCGAATTGATTACAAAGTCTCTTCGTTCCTTATGGAAGCAATGTAAAAATAAATCTTCATATTCTAACGGAATTATTTTATCAATACAGTCAATGAATGTGAATAAAAGCTCGGAAGAATTTGAAATTTAGGAAAGTAGTATACAAATTCTTGGAATTTCAAAACACACAATTTTTTTAAAAAAAAGTCATAAAGTAAAATCTTGTATAATTTTTAACTTGGCTAATCTTAGAAATAGAAAAGTCTCAATTTATTTATTATATTAAATTTAAATTTTTAATCCGCATATTCTAACGGAATTATTTCATCAATACAGTCAATGAATAAAAATAAAAGTTCGGAAGAATTTGAAATTTAGGAAAGTAGCATACAAATTCTTGAAATTTCAAAACGCACAATTTTTATAAAAAAAAGTCATAAAATAAAATCTTGTATAATTTTTAACTTGGCTATATATAATCTTTGAAATAGAAAAGTCTCAATTTATTTATTCTTTTAAATGAGCCAAAAGTGAATTGAAATATGTCATTTCTTTTAATGCATGCACTTTTATTCTTTATTACAGAATGTAATGTTTCAATACGGATTTTTATTCGCGAAACGCATCGGATTAGGATACTTTATCGAATTTAATCCTATTTGTCGTTCCAAAATCCAACAGAGCATAAAAATAAAAACTGTGTTTTATCGGTCAGTTACATATTTTTACTGTAAAATTATCTCTAAGTGCAAGAAAAAAAAAGATACGTGTTTTAAACCTATGTCATTTGTTTCCTGACTCAATTTTGTTTTAATTCACGATTTCGTTCAGACCTTTCGATATATTGATCTTTTCTTTGATCAGTTTTATTTCATATGAAGCAATCCATGTATATTTTCTATCTTAAAGAAGTTCATTATAGAATTTGGATAGCATTGAAAGAGGTGCAAATAATTTAGAAAACAATTCTAGATACTGGCGATGGAATGACGATTTATTTTGTTATCAATTGAATGATCTGTTTACATCGAGAATAAGATTGTCTCTTTTATTTCGTAAAGCAACCTTTGATTTCCAACTACTTTGATATTATCTCAAAAGTCAATTATTCCTGACGAACAAAAGCTCCAGATACGATAATCTGGTGATCTCAAGTTTTAAAACCAAAAAGAATTTTTTTGTGTAATTTTTTCAGATTTCTAAATGAAATGTTTGCAGCATTTGATGATTTCCACAAAAGAAACGGAATAGCGTGCATTAAGAAAGCAACATGGTTAATCAACTTAATTTATTTTAGATTTCGCGCTCCATTTTTAAGGCTATACGAGAGCTGTTGTAAAACGGTAATCGTAATTTTGAATCATGATCTATAAATGAAAACGGAATTTAAAGATCGACTTTCTCTAAATTTCTACACCATATTGAAGGTAGGCACGTAAGACATCGATTTTTTTGGAATAATTAAATTTTATGCTTGGATTTAATTTACAAAACCTGTGCCCTCGAAACTATTCAATATAGAATCAAGAATAGTTTAAGTTTTCGAGCATTTTCTAATATTCTTATTTACCATTAATTAAATTACAGGAGGTATTACGAAAGGTTACTTTAATTACTTCTGTCATTTATTAAATTGTTTTTATCCAGTAAATTTATCATGCCTCATAAATTTCATTAGCAAATACTTTTTAAGATTTTCCTTATATTAAAAATTACTATAAAATAAGTATTCGGGAAATAATCAAGACGCAAATGACTCTTTTCCCATAATAATTATTATTAAATCTCTAAATCTAGAGAATAATAAATTATAGATCTCTCCTCTTTTTAAAATCCTATTTGAATCTGTGTGATGAATCACCTAATCTTGTAACCCATTTTTGTGATTTATAAGAGAAGTTTTCTCAGGAGGAATGACATATTACGTTTCCTAATGATGTGGGTTATTATCAGGAATGTAATTGTCTGCTCAAAAGTCATGAAACTGGATTATTTGTAATTTTTAGTGGTATCTGCAAAAGAGGGACAAAACTGATATAATATGAGAGCCAAATAAAATTTCATTATTTTATTTTTAGAAAGTTATACAAAATATCAAATAATTTTTGGAAAGAAAATATTTCTTGGAATCTACTGGAAATTTTGCATCTAAAAAGAAAATCTGATATATATATATATAGTCTTCTTAGAATTTTTACAAATTTAGGGCCTAATCCTCTCAGAGGAAGTCTGTCTGTCTGGTTGTTCGAGTATAATTTAACTCAATAACAAAAAAACGAAGAGATCTAAATAGATAAAATTCGATACGCAGAATCAACATCTACAATGTAGACACTAATCAAATTTGGAGTTATATCAAATGAAGGATCGATCATCTGATAGTCTATATTTTTAGGAACATAAAAACGCGATAACTCAAAGACTTCAATAAATATATGAGAGTTGGTACTTGATCTTGTGACTACAAGTATAGGTTTGCGCCAATTTTTTTTTCAATCTGTTTGAAAAACAAGTCTAAAACACAAATATGTTTTTTGGATGTTATTAACCACATGAAAGGGATCAATCGCCAAATAACTCGTTAAGTTTGACACGATAGTTCCAGTAAAAAATGCTGAATTCATGTCAATGGTTAATATTTCTTAATTATTTTACACCAATGCTACGCAAAGTGTTCTCTGGGATAACATTTAGGAAAGTGTATGCGAGAAAGTTTTGGGGAGATCACTCCTAATGGTTTATAAAGAGAACATTCATAAATTCTATACGTTTCTGAATATACTTTTTTTATGACAAGTGCAACGCCTATTTATAAGTACATTAAAAACGATGATAATATCTTTTTTAGTGCTAAATAGAAAAAGGAATGTGTTTCAAATCTATATAAATAAAAAAGAATGTTTGTCAGTATGTCTCTTATGCGCTGCCTTACCGCTCATCCGATTCCAATAAAACTTCGACTACTTATTACTTGCAGTTATGGGATGGTTATAAATACAGCAAAATCATCTAAAGAATAAAAAATATTTTCAGATGCATCTATTTAACATGGTTTAACCACCAAATAACTCGTCAAGGGGACACAACAGATTCAGTAAAGATGCTAAATTCAAGCTAGACGTTCATATTTCATAGCAATTGTCTATAAATGCAATGCAAGTCTTTCTCTGAAGTAATAGTTTTATTAGAGAGTGTTTGAGAAAGTTTTAGGGGAACCATTCCTGTAGTTTTGAAATTTTAACTAAACATTTAATAAAAATTTAAAGTTTTTTGCTGTAACTTCCAAAAGTAATATAGTACAAATAATTTTGCACCATCTTAGTTTTCCAAAATCTTTTTTATCTTTTCATCTATATTAAAGATTTTATGGCATAAATATATTTTCTATGTTTAATCAACTTTAAAAGAAAATATTTTAATTACATTTTCCAACATTAAACTTAAGAATTGTGCACGAATATTAAAATAATCGCGAGATACAATAAATAGTTTCTTTCCTTACCATTCTGAAAAAACACCAAACTTTACAATTCTAAAAGACTATACAAATCTAATGCATAAAAAAGAATACTTTCTTGTAGAATAGCATAATAAAAATAGAATAAATACTATTTATGCTTTTCCTTTATATATCCTTAAGACAATAATATTAAGACAATAAATAAAAATAAAGAAGATTAATTAACATTATCGTGTTATGATGTTTTAAATTAGAGGTTTGAATATTCTTTTTTTTACATGAAAGTTTTTTACGTGACATTCTAAAATTTTTGTTCTATTTGAAATAGCATTTCATTTGTTTATAAAACCAAATTTTCTGCGAAATGGTTAGTTTAAAAATAGTATTCGAATTTTTAAAAAATAATTGTACTTTTTTTAATTTTCTTTTCTGAAGTAATTTTAGATCACAATATTTTTCTATTTTTAATATACGTATTAAAAAAAATTGAAATACTATCGAATACATCATTTTGAAACAAAGGAATTGAGAACACGTATGCCGTCATTGAGCAACGCCCCTATCATTCTTTTTGTAGATTAAAAAGCACTGTCTAGGTATGAGAAAATAATCCTACATTTCACAAAAATTTACAGCTTAACTATTTTTTCAGGAACTCATGTCCTTGTTTACGCTATAATATTATCTTCTAACACAATGCTCGCAATCGGAAATTTTTGTTACGTTTTCCATTTATCTTATCTTATTAAAAAATGATGAAAGTAATTTTAACACGACATTTAATGATAAGATGTCCTATCATGAGTGTGAGTTTCATTTCTGTATTACATACACATTACAGGTTAGAAGACATAGGTTAAGCCAGATAACTATTTTTGGTTTTTGAAACCAGCCAACTGATATATTTTATTTTTATGTGATTATAGAAAGTAGTCTCGAAAGTTCACCTCCACGAATTCGAAATTACTCAGCTTACACAAGACAACAGATAGAAATTTTATTTTTAGATATATACGTTATATGGGTAAAGAATTTTGTATTTGCTGTTCAAATGAGCTGTTTGAAAAGGTCACAAGTCTGAGTAATAGAATTTACTTCTTACAGCTTTATAAATAAATATTTTACACTTGTGAACTTAAGTCATTCTCAAATATTTTTTAAATAATAAAAAGAATATGTAATCGTTAAATTTAGCATAATCAATACAAGCCTATGGATGGAAAAAAAATATTGTTCAACTCTCAATATACTGACGATAGCATACAAATTTTTACTGAATCTAGTGTAAGAGTATCTTGCATTTTTACTGATTCCAGCGTGCGATCTTTGGCGATTAAGGCCTAGTTTGCGGTTAATATACAAATTCTGAAAAAGTGAATATGAATCTTAGATCCCTTTTCTCCGAAAAACTGAATGCAAAATTTGATATATAACTACATTTGTAATCATACAATTTTTGAAAAAAATATTGCTTTTACATGCATACGAATGTACAAATCATAGATGGTCAACTTCAAGAAAGACTTAGTTTAAAATTCCAATTGGTTGTACTGTTTAGATGGTAAACCAGTGTACCAAATTTCATGTATGTAGTTCTTTACTTTTTTTGTTGTTGTTATTCTGTGCTTTTCTGTTGGGATAGTCAGAAAGACAAAACTCTACTGAAGGAATTTCTTTAAAAAATTTGTCAGATTTTTACAAATTTGATATTAGGCCCATACAATAAATTTAATTCATCTAGCTCAAAGAAGTTTTGAGTTACCGTACTCAAAAATACAAATAATTCCACAAATGTGTTTTTCGGACTCAGAACGATACGAAACACAAAGATTATTCAAAATCTGGAGTTACAGTTTTTTAACGCTTTCTCTTTGTATATTTCATACACGAGAAAATAAGTAGCGCCTAAAGTACTTTGTATAGCTGTTCGTTGGATCCGTAGCTATCTAAGTTTTGATAACTAGTTCTTGAGTTGAAGGTGAAAGTTAAAAAAGACGGGTATTTTTTGATATTTTAACTACATTTATAATTAAAATTTATTTAGAATATTAATTTTTTTCCTCAAAATTTCAAATTACATTATAAAAGAAACGCAAGAAAGAAATATAATGAATTCATAACAATATAATAAAAATTGAATAAATGAAATCTACGAACGCAAATTTCAAGCTATTATTTGAGAACATTATTGTTTTTAAGTCATTATTTGTCTTAATTAATTTAAGTCAGAAACCAGTTTTAAAATTTTAAATTAATTTCCTGATAATTTTGTTTAATTCAGCCCATTTTGACTTCATTCTAAAGAATTCTCTTATTCTCTGATTCCATTCCAGTTTCTTTAAATTTAATTAATTCAACAGAAGCTTTATAAAACTGCTGAATCGGCTAAAAATCGACACTTTCACACGCTCCTTGAGAAGGAACAAAATACCGTTGACTTCCCTTGCTTATTGATTGATATGCGATGGAAATCTATTAAAACATCACAGTATATAAGATAGGGATAAAGGGTTTTTGAGCTTTCCCCCATTTTGTTCTGTGTTGTGCGTGTGCTCGTCACTCTTGCTTGTTTATACTGTGTGCCTCCACGTGATGAAATAATATGACGTCAAAAAATCGAAAATCTCTTCACTGTCTTCTGATTTAAAAATTATATGTATAAAAGATATATATAGATCGATTGAGACGGAAAAAAAACTATTGTACTTCTAACTATCGACGTATTCATAATCTGATAGTCTCGTGATTGTTTCCAACCGTTTTAAGCTGTTTAATGACTTAAATTAATAAAGACAATTCATAAGAATTACTGAGAAGGTATAATTCGGAAATTGTAGCTTTACTTGGCGATGAATCGCCAAATGTGACAACCTTCTACATTATTTTCTAATAACCGTAAAATCAAAAAATTGGTGCATCAAAAGCGATAAATCCAATTTCTTGCCTACGCATTTTGAGGCTTTAAAAAATTTCAAATCAAAACAACAACATGTTCTCACATGATAATAAAGACAGATGACTCAATCTTAAAACATAAGTACTCTAATGTTTCATACAAAAAGTTTGAAGTTGCTTCAATTTTTTTTCACGGACATTTATGAATTTTTAATTATTTCATTGTACGGTGTACGGTTTTTATTATTTGTATGGTGATTTGTTCTAATAAAATTTTTTATCACTTTCTTTTTAATTGATGTAAATTTTTAAAAACTATAATAATAAGTTCTATTTTTAATTTATTTTTCATGCAGTAAATTTAAAAAACAACACATCGCTAGATAGTTTAAAATAAACATATTTATGCATTTTAGCATAAATATTTAATTTAATTGGTGCATATAAACTCAAAAATTTATACTTGATTACAAAAACATTTTACTCAGTAAAATAAAAACAAATCAATTGCGCGAAGTCATTCTCAGATTCGATAGCTTCTGCGCTTTCACGTTTGAGTAAGAAACTTAATCAGAGGTTTTTGTTAAATTGAATTTCAATGAAACAAAAATATACATCAGTCTTCTTTTCAGTAGGTACTGCTAAATAATTATCACAAAACATTAATTACTAATTGGATCAGGTCAACATAATTTTAATATTTCTTTTGATTACTTAAATTATAAAGAAATACTAAATGCATTATCGAGTAGCAAAGTAATTTATTATATACAATTTAAAAAGAATAATGAGTTTAAAAAAAATTCCACAGCAGAAAGGTTGTTTCAAAAAAAGTTTTTAGTGTATTTTTCCTTCTTAAACGTTTTTCACATTCACTACTTTGTGTAAACTTCTATATCAAACTGTGATAATTGAAAAATAATAAAATCAAATCCTCGCCACTAAAAACTCTTTATTTACTACGAAAAAATACATTTTGCACGATTTAGTAGTAAATATTTTAGTTATACGTAAAATTCAAATTAAAGTAACGTTAGTGTGACTTCTGTTGTTGCAGATAACTTTATTAGGATTGCAAGATGCTACTTTTAGAAGAATGCATGCTGATTTGGAATCATCTACCAAACGGTTTCTAAACGAATCTTTAACGTTATTCATCTTTGAAATTAATGACTCGTAGACTTAGGCAAATGAAAATAAGGTTAAAATAGCATGAGCTAGCTTCTCAAATAGTTAAATGTGTTTGGAATCGAATTCCATGTTTCCAAAATTTCGTTGCTGGCATGAAAATAGGG
>JAPMOQ010001579.1:1641469-1660605 GCA_026543055.1 Argiope trifasciata
ATCGAATTCCATGTTTCCAAAATTTCGTTGCTGGCATGAAAATAGGGTTAAAATAGCATGAGTCAGCTTCACAAGCAGTTAAATGTGTCTGGAATCGAATTCTATGTTTCCAAAATTTCGTTACTAGCATTTTTACTATTGCTTGTTAATGTTTCTACTTCAGTTAATTCCGACTTTTCCCTTGTTTAAATAAATTTTTCAATCCCAATTTAACTATTAGGGAAATCAATCAGATGCATTTCAAATTCTTTAATTTCCACCTTATTGGGAAAAGTTCAGTTTATCAAATGTTACAGTAAAATGCAAACCGTTTTAATTGGTGACAAGCCCAAAATATTGTGATGCGTGCCATTTCTTTGCCTTTCCTGAGTTAAGAATATCTGCTTAAAAAATTAATTTCCTATATCGTATCAAATTTACCATAATTCTATAAAATAAAATTTGAAATGGATAAAAAGAAGAAACTTTTTTTTAAGGTCGATATCCATATAAAAATGAATGTTCGTCTGTATGTCTCTTACGCCTTCTTAAACCATTCAGCCGATTGCAATGAAACTTGGTCAGCTTATTGTTTACACATACGGGAGGGTTATAGGGATTGTACAATTATCTAAAATTTTAAAAAAAATCGAATCTCAACCGCATCTATTTACAAAGGATTAATCTCCAAATAACTCTCTGAGAGGACAATAGATTCTGTAGAAATGCTAAATCCAAGTTAAAAGTTGATATTTTGTAGTTAGAGTACTCAAATATCATGCAAGTCATTCTTAGAGGTAACAACTTTATTATAGATTATGCGAGAAAGTTTTGGAGAGACCAAACCGAGGTTTTTTAAATTTTAATTATATTTTAGTATTTTTCGCAGTAACTACCAAAATATTGTAGTACAAATAACTTGGTACTATCTTAATTTTCAAAAATTATATTTCCAACTATATTAACGATTTTATGGTATAAATATATTTTCTATGTTTAATGAATTTTACAAGAAAATATTTTAATCACATCTTTCCAAAATTAAATTTTAGAATTCTGAACGAATATTAAACGAATCACGAGATATAATAAATAGTTTCTTTTATTACCATTTTGAAAGAACATCAAGTTTTACAATTCTAAAAGAATACACAAATCTAATACGTAAATATGAATATTTGTAGTTCGTATTTTACATACTGTCGTACCGTTCATTTTATTTCGATAAAACATTGCCAAATTATTGATTGATTGCACTTAATATTACTTTTTTCGTCGGCAGCAACGCACCGGCACCAGCTAGTTGGTGCATAAAATTGAAAAAAACTGAGAATGAACTGGAAAGGAGAAATTTAAAGATTAAAAAAAAATTGATTCTATAAAAATAAAATTTCCATAAAGAACCCGTTGTATGCATGGATTTTTTAAACTATTGTCATTGATTCTATTATTCAATGATTCCCATTTTAAAAATTAAGGCATCTTCAAAGTTAGTTAAGTTAGTGCTATTTTAAATAACAAAATTCAGGGGGGATTTTTATCGAAGCCACAAAATTATTGCATAAGGAAGACAGCGTTTTTTGATAGGGTTATCATTTTTTAACTGAATCACCGCCAATTGTCCAACGAATGATAATTATTGATTATCAAGTGATATTATACTACAATGCATAAAATAGTTTCGTATGAAGCAATCTGAGATAATGATAACAATATTCTTTTTCAAGTCTCATGAATTTCTGTGTCATAGATGTATTAATTGCCTAAAGTTCCTTAGTTATGCACAGTTTTTTCCCACTGTAAAAAATACTCTTGATAAAGTGCATTCTTCATTAATCTCTAGAAATAATAAAAGAAAATATGAGAAAGAAAATACGCAACCAAATTTTATAATATTGTTTTTGAATCTAAAAGCCAATTTTTCCGCTCTATTACCAAACTAAAAATTTTAATTTAAGGCCATTTTCGCTCCACCCTATTGTTAATTGATAAAATAATTCACTAAAAATATACCATAGAAAAACTGATTTAAAATATTTATAATATGAGCTAACCTTTTTGGGCATATTGAGTTTTAAATCGCTGTTTAAAATCAGCTGTAAACAAAGAAGTGTATGTAAAACAGATCTCTTGATCAAAGGAATCTTGTAAAACATATACTGATGTTTTAATGCATGCGCGAATCGTAGTAGGAAAATAATTAAAATCACAAACTCCTATAAAACTCCTTTTTTATTGCATAAGGAAGAAAATAAGTGTTTTCCACCCCACCCCCAAGGATAGCAATACCATCCAACAAGAGAACAAAATGGGATTTTTTTTCAGGATAAAGCTCCTTGGTACATCATCAACCTATTCATTCATCAAGATATGTAATAGATATGGCTTCAATATGCTAAAACCTCCTCAATATACGTTCTACAAAAGGGTACAAATATCTACAATATCAGTTAAATATTTCTCGAGTTTTTTCTTTCAAACATACAGACTCTCAGGAGGCTTAATTTTACACTATGCGTAGATGAAATTTTGAATCATTAGATGATTTTTTTGATTCATGACAGTTCTTACTTGAAAAGAAACCATATAATTTCAATTCTTTTACGTTTAGGACAATAAAAAATAAATGTCCATCATTTCAGTAAGCATGAGTATTCTTTTAAGTAACTTAAGATGAAAAAATAATTATGACTTTACAATTATGGAGGGGGGGGGGAATTGCTGATTTTATTTTTGGCAAAATTTCAAATTAGATATTTGTAGCTCTCTCCTCCGGAGGGGGAGATTGGCATCTACATCAGTCATTCTTCCACCCTTTGCTGCGACATAAAATTTACAGCAGTAATAAATCAGGCGGGAAAAGATTATTTTTATTTTTCCTCTTCCGTTTTTAACCTTCTGATTTCGAACGATTTTTTTATTCCCTGTTGCAAAAAGTATACAAAAGGAAACTATAAATCATGAAGAAATTCGAACTCCAAATTATGGTGAAAACATTACAACTAATGGGACGATTTTAAACATTTTGTTGCTAAAATCCATAATACTAGGCGATTAAGGAAAAAGAATATTTTAATTGGACAATTCAGGGAATTTTTAAAAAAATCATCGTCATTTGAAAATAAAGCCATAAAACCTCTGCAAATCCATTTTTCTAAATTTTAGGATGATATATTTTATTCATACGATGATCTTTCAGGAAAATATCGAAAAATACTAATATATAGAGTGGTTATAATTAAACTTCCGTCGTAAACAACATCCTACAACGCAAATAGGTGAACGGATTGTAACGAAATTTGACACATACATTATACACGAAATGCTCTACAGAGTGGCTATAATTAAATTTCCTTTGTAAACAACATCCTACAACGCAAACGGGTGAACGGATTGTAACGAAATTTGATATATACATTATACACGAAATGCTCTCACGGAATTTTGAGAAAAAGAATTCCAAAATGTCCACCAGAGAGCGTCTTTTGCGAAAAAACATTAAATTTAACACAATAAAGGACCGAAATGAAATACAGAAACAATATTACCAATCCAGAACAAGAAATATCAGTAATAAAATTAAAAACCGGGAAACGCTGAAAATGCTTTTGCTTTATGACGATATGTCCGACTGTAATGATGATGGTATCTTGTTGCAACATTGAACGACTGAAAGAACTCTACAATGCTTCATGCGCGAGGCATCGCAACCGATCATTACGATCTGCTGTCGAACACACTGCCCATCGACTTGAAATTTCGCAGGTGCATGAGGGCGGTCAGATGGAACGCCTTTCTCTTCATCATCCTCGACACGATTAACAACTCCTCCTCTTGTGCAGTAGCGATTACGCATTTTCCTTTTATATATGACTTATGAACTATTTAAACAAAACCGCGTAACAAAATATTAAGTTTAGTTGACAAAGAATTACATCTCGTTTAAAATGTACATGAGATCTACAACGTAGTTATAGTTGAACTTTCCCAATAAACAGCAGTATACAACGAAAACAGATGAACAAATTGAAATTAAATTAGGCATATAGACTATAAACGAGATGCGCTCACGGAAAAAAAATATTTAAAAAAAAGTTACAAAATGTCCAACAGAGGGCACTTTTTCTGGAAAAATATTACATTTTGCACAATAAACGAACCAAAACGGAGTTGAGAAACAATATTAACAATCCAGAACAAGAATGATGAGTAATAAAATGTAAAACTGTTAAAAGCTATCAGTTCCAGGGAAAAATATCGAGATTCTGACGAAGAAGAGAAAGCTTTATGCAAAAAAAGTTAGAGTAAGAAACCTTTGCTGAGGTGCATTAGGGTGGTCAGATGGAGCGCTTCCCTCTTCATCATCCTCGACATGATTAACAACTGTTCCGCTTGTGCAATTTTGTCCTAATCTGCTCTTGTTTCTGCAAAAAGAACTTTTTTTTTCTCAAACAGTGTAATAATTTTTCCTTCCCTTCCCTTCCCTTAACGTGGTTCGATGACAAGGTGATCAAAAACTAGTCAATAAAGGTTAATATTATTTCTATATTCCGTTTTGATCGTTTACTGTATTAAATTAAAGGTTTTACCGGAAAAGGCCCTCTCTACCGAACATTTTGGAACTAAAATATTCTATTTCGGAATTCCTTTAGCGCATCTCGTGCTTAATCTACATGCTAAATTCCATTGCAATTCGTTCACCCGTTTGCATTGTATGATGCTTTTTATAGGGGAAATTTAATTATAACCTCCCCTGTATATATCTTTAAAAGTATTTTCAAATAAAATTCATGCTTAATGTTTTAAAGTTTTTCTCAGTCAAAACATACTATTTTTTACGAATATCTTATGGTCAAACCTGGTTACTTCTAGTTAAAAGTTTTTTCCGATCAAAATTCTAGAGGAGGCACAGATTTATATTTGTTTATCTTTGTATCACCAACAGAAAATTGATAAATCTTAAGATAATTTCACACTAACTATTGCGTACAATCGTTACCTATCTGCTGTTGATCCTGATTTGTCCCCGTATGAAAAATCGAGACAACGTCGTTGGGACAATGGCCAACGGTTGTCCCGACGGGACAAACATTTGCCATTATCCCGTTGTGGTTACGTGATTTTCCGGAAGTAGGCTTGATCTTCTATTGCGCGCAATAGTTAGCCTCGTGTGAACCCACCTTTAGTCATCTGATCTTCAGTACAGTGAGATCGTACTATCGGATTCTGAAAAGTCTGATGACTTATTTATCATTTACAGAAATGAGTGATTCAAGATTAACGGAATCAATTTGCAAAATTCTTTTGTAGATATGAGGTGGCTTAAATCTGCAAAACAGAACTATGATAAAAGAAGTAATTTTCTGAATTTATTACTAGTTTAAGTTTTCACGGCTGAAGCACAGAGATAAAAAAAAATCCTACCTAAAAATGTCCTAATGTATTTATTTAATCTATTTAAGACATCTTATATTTATCAATTTTTGTAATTTCAATCCATATAACAATTTAGAAGACATGTGATGTATTTAAGAATGTGTAACTAAGTATTTTTTATATTTTAAATTAATTAACAAATATTCTGATAATTTCGTGAAATGTCAATCAAACTTCTTCAAATATTTTAAATCATACTTCGATTAACTTAACAATGATTTTAATAATTATTTAAACATAAATTATAGTTCTTACATTCAATAATTTTTTGAAAATTTGTATTTTTTTTAAATTATTTTTTGACGATAAAACTAATAAAAATTTTTGATCGACATTCTTAAAGCAACCATTGACTAATGCCTAATTGTAACTCCAGCCTTATTTATAGTTACCCAATTTTTCTTTGTTGTCTAATTTTCTAAAGTGCACCACAGTAATTTGCAAAACTCGATAAAAAATGCGTATAAAGTTTTTCCAATATAAGTATATCAAAATTAGTTTCGATATTCCATGTTGTTTCTAAAGTGAACACTTTTTTAATCAAAAGTATTAACCCTTATTTTGCGCTCTAGCGATATTTTTAACTGTCAGAATTCACTTGAAGAGATCAACATCTTCTTGGCAATGTTGCAATCTTTCAAATCTATCACGTGTTTATGTTGTTGGGCAACTGCTGCTCTGAGACAATTTTTGAACCTGGAATCAGATAAAGGAATAAACAAAAATGAATGTAGGCACCTCTGGCGTTCTTGAACTCTTCCACTTGCTAAAACAATGTGAGTAATAAAGAAAGGAATAAAGACAGATGAGTTGCTCAGATGTTTGTTGATTCAGGTGAATGGGATTCACGAACTTGAAGTGCTTTCGAAAAGTAGGCACGTGAAAGAAGTATTTTAAGTCTTTTATCTTTACGACAGAGAGTCATGCAACTGAATTCTGCTTTCAAATGTATGATAAATAAGACTTCAAACATTTATTCAAAGACGAAAAACTAATGCATCATTTAATAAATTAAGTAGAACCTTAATTATATGGATCTCTTTTAATCAGACAAATGGTAAAATATCAACTCTGTTTTCATTTTACATAATTATTAAAGTGAATAAAATAAAGCTGTGTGTATGTGTGTGTGTGTGAGTGCGTGCGTGCGGGCGCACATGCGTTGATGCAATATTGACGCAACCGTTTGACTAACAATTACCAAATTCGGCATATACCTTGGAGGATAAGAACGCGCACTTCAGAACAATTTTCAATAGATTTTAATTACTTAAAATTTTTTGGAATTTTACCGCAATAATAACCTTTAAAACTATTGTTTCGCCGTTTTTTAAATTTAAGAAATTGCCTTTTTAACTAAAACAATTTAGCAAATGGGTAAATTTTTCCCGAAGATTTAAGCAGCTTAAGTAAAGAAATCATAAAAAGTTAAAAATTGGACTATATCCATAAAATTCTAAATAATAAAATGAGTTAAAAAAATTCCATTACTGCTTCTTCAATCCAAGTCTTACATAGATATAAGAGATTCACTAGATATCAGTTTATACGATTTAAAGAGTATCGTATAAACTTATCAATCTTTTTTGTAATACAAGATATTTGTTATTGAGAAAAAAGTCAATACACTTGGAGGGAATCACTATCAATTTAGACTAAGATTTGAGATAATCAGTCAAACTCCGGGACTGTCTTGGATAATCTTTGGCATTTGGTCATTTTAACAAACATTTCAATTTTCCACAAAATATGAATATGATGCCAGTTGAATCAGTAATATACAAAGGGTTTTCAAATGAAAAGTTATGAAACGTCGTAACAACATAATCGTTAACATATTTGTGTATGCCGCTATGAAAGAACGTAGCGAGACATCTAGCAATGTTATTGCAATCTCCAGTGTAGATCGGAGCATGTGCAGGAGAGACCAGAAGCTATTATAAAAAGTGACCTCCAGTTGATATGGCAGTGCATGTGAAGACAGAGTGGCGTTCACATTGCAAAATTCGACGATTGGGGAAACATTTCGAAGACTACGCAAGTTCATCAAGAACAAAATATCGGGATTACTCACGAAGGGTGGGGTTCTATTCCATGATAAAGCACGTCCACACGTCTCAAGGTCACATACGGAATTGGCCAAGTTTAAATGGAATCATCTTGACAGTCCATCCTACAGCCGGACATGTTGCCCTGCGATTTTTATGTGTTTGGTTCCCTGAAAAAACTTCAAAAAGGAAAATGCTTCAACTCAAGGACGCTGTGAAGGACTAGGTCTCGTCACGGCCACAGAAATTCTGTGAACAAAGAATCTTTCGACTCGTTATTCAACGGGATCGCTGTGCTCAGGCCTATGGTATATACTTAGAAAAAAGTCTTCATTTATATCCACAGTGTCGTTTCGTATCTTTTCATCTGAACATTGCTTGTATATCATGGTCCTCAACGACAGTAAGCAAGGTAGCTCTGTTTTTGTGAATGCTTAAGTTATCACAATGTGCTCATGTTTTCGAATAGAATAAAACTTCGTTATCTCTTACTGAACATGTTAGAACGTTTCCATAATGCATCCACTGGATAGAATCTTTGTAGCAACATTAAAATAATTTTTTTTTTTTAAATCTCAGGTTTCCTTTTTAGACACAGAATTCCCAGTAGATTCCCAGAAACATTTTGGTTTCAGAAATTATTTGATGTTTTGAACTACTTTTTTTATAATTTTCTAAAAATGAAATAACGAAATTTTATTTGGTTCTCATATTATATCAGTATTGTTCCCTTTTTCAGATGCCAATAGAAATCTCAAATAATTCAGTTTTATAACTTCCGTGCAAACCATTACACTCCTGATAAGAACCCACATCATTAGGAAATGTAATATCATTCCTACTGGAAGCACCTTACTTATTTAGCATAAAATTAGGTCTCAAGATTAGATGATTCATGACATGGATTCAAATTTTTTTTTTAAATATAGACATCTACAGTTTGTAATTCCATAAATTTAGAGATTTAATGATAATAATTTCAGTACTTTCCGCGTATCTGGTTCGTGACTAACTGGTATCTGTATTATCCGGCTTAATTTTCTTCAATAGCATTGAAATGAGGAAGGAAAGGCATTGGAAACGAGTTAAAATTCAGAAAGAGTTTTAAGAAGATTTATCCGTTTAATTAATTTCCAAGCAAAAGTAATAAATGTAAGACAGCAAATGAAAAGTTATCTGCTCTAGATGAATAAAGCTAGTTCGATGAGGAATACATTTTTCCAGTAGTCCTTCCCAATATGTTCAACACAGCAATTCATTGTTTTATATTCTTTAGAAAATATATATATATACAGCACACTCCCGAGCATCCGGTTCGCGATTATCCAGATTAGTTTCCATTTATGCTAATTAAATAAGGAAAGCAAGGCAGTATTGTCAAAGCATTGAAAATAGGCACAACAGAATTTATGTTAAAATGTAAACAACTTACATCTTTTAAATTACTTTTTCTTAATTAAATTTTTGAAACATGTAGTGTAGTATATAAACATTTAGAAACTATCAATACAGAGCCTTCTTTTTTTACTTGACATAAATATTGTTTCTATGATTCACCGAGCCGTGGCCACGTTCATGTTCTACGTGGCTTGAGATAAATGGAAGGCTTATTACTCAATAAGAAGTGAGAAAATATGTATTGTAAGAGTGAGTTTCGTTAAAAACTGTCTTCTGGTACTGGTGGGGAAACAAATGAGTTCACAGAGCTCCGGTGTATCCAGCTTTTTGTTATACGGTCTACTCATCCGCCACATTAGACTGGATACTCGGGAGTGTGTTGCATAAGAAAAGAGCCATTGAAGTCTAGATGATTAGTCTTCCACGGCATTTATTTTGTAGTAGTTTTAAATATAAGGAAAAGTTTTTAAGTTATTTATGAATGTTTTATTCATGAAATTTGTGGAGCTTAATAAATTTATCTCGATGCAAACAATTTAATAAATAACAGAAGTAAATACAGTAACTTAAAAAAAACTATTTGAAGCTTAGTATTGTGTAATTAAATGTGGATGTTTTTAAAGAGATTAATGATGGTTTTATAGATATCAGCTTTCTAATAGTTTTTGCAAGATCAGGAAAGTGATATTTTGTGTAGATTACATCTACAAAAATATGCAAATGTCTTGCCACCTAATATTTAGTGTCTTTATTTATAAATGTTTTTCGTCACTTGTAATATATAAATTTGCTACTTCGATGTCCTTCGGGATGAAAGTAGCTGCAATTAGCAGCAATTAACTAAATGCTCAAATAAATAATGAGGGACAAAAAAATTCTTGAACTGTTACTCGAAATCCCTATTCGAGGGCAACAAAACTTCATAATTCTTTCTTTTTCATCATGAATCCAAATTAAGAAAATAATCATGAAAATAAGAACATTAATTAACTATGGACATGTAAAAAGACATTTAAAATACCTTGTCAGCAAGATTTCATCAATTAATGAAAGTCAAGATTATTTTCTTATTTTATCGTACAAATGCAGACTAATTTGAAAGTTTCAGGGTTCAGAGAATTAATTGTTCTGTTTATAGTTTAATGAGCTTCAGATTAGTTAATTTTAATTTTAATATTGAAAAAAATCCGAAAAACTGCCTTTCCTTATGAATTGAAATTTGAATTTGAAATAATTAACTGTAGGTCAAAATACGATGAATAGTATATTCATCGTATAGTATATAATACGAGAATTGCATATTATCGCGCATTAAATTTTTATTCAGAGGGATATTTTATCAGCATTTTATTTATTACATTACACGTCGGGAAAAGTCTCCAAAATACTTTCTCGCATACTTTCTAATAAAGGTATTATCATCTCTCACATACCAGCAAGAGGTTTTAGAACCCTGGCTAATAGCAGATAATGGCTTGCCTAGGATTGGCATACAATATTTATGAAATATTAACCGTTGAAATAAATTTAGTGTTTTACTGAATATATAGTATGATCCTGCGCAAGTTTTTTTGCGTTTAATTCTCAGTATGCGTTTAATACAATACAAAAATGTAATTTAAGTTCTAGAACGCATTCTTGCCAAATTATTGAAATAAAAAATGGATGCGAAATTACAATTGTAATAAAAAATATATCAATTTCAATGTCTTCGTTTGATATATTTAAGTCCTTGCACGTTTGAATTTTTACTTTTACATGTTTTTAAAAGTATGGACCAATAGATGACTTAAATATAACCCCTTGTTGGATTTAATTAAACTTATTTATTTATTGTTGGAATTAAATCCTACCAACCCCTCGTTGATCCAGCTCTTTCCCTTTTGTAATCGTCGAGTTAACTTATATTCTAATAACCCGAAGACAGCTTCCTCTGAAAGGATTTACCCCAAACTTTAATAGAAATTTAGAAATTTGACCAGATTCCAACCATCTAACTCCAAGAGTCTTTGAGTTAGTTACAGATGGTGAGCCGGCCCCATGGCATCGGGGTAGCGAGTTTTCCTCGTGATCTGTTTGCTCTGGGCTCGAGTCCCGGTTCGGGTATGGTTGTTCTTCATCTGTTCTATCTGTGAGATGTGTGAATGTGCCGTCTTTTTAAAAGGGTTGTGGAAGCGGATGTGATGCGTGAGTTGCTAAGACGTACTCTTGGCCCTGTTTCGCGCTACTGAAAACGAGAGACGTATCCTTGGCTTAAAATATCATTGACTTCGTCAGCGAGCTTGTCCATAGCAAGTGCCATTAGAAACAACAGCAGATAGTAAGACAGACATAATACTAAAAAGGTTCGCCAAATGAGTTGTAATTTTTTGTAAACTTGGAGATTCGTCAAAATGATTTATAGTTTTTTGACAATTGCAATACATTTACTACACTTTGTATACGAGAAAGTGAAAAGGGTCAGTACTAAATTCATTTTCTCTTATCCAATTATTATTTTTTAATATATATAAATATTATAAATGGATTTTCTGTTTTAAAAAAATGTCGCAAATACTAAAAAAATTGTATTCAAAATGGCTTAGTACAAAAAGAAAATAAGTTTAAATGGAAAAAATAAATTATTTCCCTTTATAATTTACTAAAAAAATTATTTTCCTTTAACATAATGGAAAATGCCAAAAAGTAATTAATGATGATGTCGAGTTAACACGGAAAGGGAATGTAGTAGCTTCTGAGGGTGAAAACTCCTGATCACCCGAAGGCGGAAGTCTGATGAAGTCTTCTACGTCAAATGATGACATGCACATTCGCTTGCACAACCCCTTTTTACAGGGAGGCACAAACATATAACTCCCAGAGAGAACACAGAATAACCATGCCCGAACCGGGATTCGAACCCGGGACGCCCAAATCGACTGGAAGACACGCTAACCCTAAGCCAGACCGCCGACGGAAAAAAAAAATTAAATTAAGTTTTTATTACTTGGCATAAGAAAAATTCTCAAAGCCCGATTACAATCTATTTAATTTATGCTAAAAAACTGCAAGTGAGTTACATCGAACAAGTTTGATTTAAAAGTTGTATGAATTGTAGATAAATGAAATGTTTCTGAACTCGATTATTTATAAGCAAAATAGAACGCCAGCTTCTTTTTCACAAGAGGTTAATTTTTTTTTCTCAAGCAGAAAAAACAATGAAGTATAATTCAAAACGAATAATCCTTAAATAAATATAAATTAATCGAATCAGAAGAATTCAAATAATTGAATTTTCTAACGGATTCAGAATCGATACAAAAAAGTAGGAACTTCAGTAAACAATAATCACTGCGAAAACAACGCAGCGTTTATAGTGGAAGGTCCTGTTGGAGGAGTTTATAGAAAAATACTTTTTTTTCTTCTTGAGTGAAGTTAAGTTTAAGTTAAGATGTACAATTTAAACTCTATATAAATCAATTATTTCCGAAATGCACTCAATTTTTAAATTAGTTATATATCATTTGGATAGAGGGTTATAATATTTTTCATAAGAGGGTTATAATATTTTTTTTGTCCCAAAATACATCAATATTTCGCATTTTTCGGGGAGGGAAAAAAGGGGGGAGAAAAAGTAAGAAATATATTTATTGTACTAATTTAGTAATTATTAAATGTAATATTTAGTCATCATTAGCAGTTAAGTCATTTTCAACAGCCTAAGAAATATATTAGCCTTTGTTACTCTTCTAAACCAAACTCTTTAAGAAATTATTTTTAAAAAGTCTACATATAATAAACAGAATAAGCTGATGTTTTTTTTTTTTAAGATACCGAGACTTTTCATTCATTTTTTTTTATCTTAGTATTTTCTAAGGTACAATACGTTATTCGTCATTCATATTACTAAAGGGACAAAGGTGTGCCTTCATGGGAAAAAACACAATTGTAAAAATACAAATAACAAGACTCTCAATGATAAAATAATTGTTTTCTATAAGGCAGTTTTTAAATTTTTTTCTTTATAGCAATGACAAAACATATGATAACTGTATCAACTTTCTAACTATTCCCTAGATGTTAGAGGAGCAATTACAAAATGCCAGTCTTTTCTTTCCTACATTAAATGCCAGCAGTAGTAGTTTGACCAAGGTGCAATATCTTCCTATATTCCGACTGAAAAATCTTATCTCTCTCAAAATAAACACTTATCAGGAAAAAAGTAAAAAGTAAATTTAATTAAATACAGTAAAAGCTCTTTATCTGCCGGGTATATGTTCCATAAATATGCCGCGGATACAGAAACCGTGAATACGGAATGGTAATTTATACGAAATTATAGGGGATACGTTCCTAGGTGACAAAATAAAAAAAAATCTAAAAAAATCAATTTAATTGAAGTTTTTGAACATTTTGATTAAATATCTTAAGGCTTAGGCAATGGTTTGAAGAATTTTGTAATTTTCTCTTGCTTGTCAGTTTTTAATAGCTCCTTCCCTTCAGACTGATACGCAGCAGTCGCATTAGCAATTTGCCTCTTAAAAACAAGACTTCGTTCCATAGATGGATCAATGCTCATAAAGAAATCGCAAAGCTCATTTTCCATTCTGAAGCCTTCACTAAGATTTGCCAAATTCAATGTTACGTTTCCAGTGCTTGTTGAAGCATCTTCTTCAATGGGCTGTGAATTTAACATTTCCTCCAAGTCGGTTTCAGTCAGATCTCCATCTTGCGATTCAAGCAATTCCTGAATGTCACTTGATTCTATTCGTTCGAACTCATCTCGTCCTATTCTATTCGCGATTTCCGATATGTTTGCAATTAACAACATACTTTAGACAAAGTTGTAATAAGATCTATTTTACTTTTTTTATTAGTCCATTTGACGGTATTTACCAAGGATATTGGGTTAGATACCTGTTGGAATCCTTTTATTATTATGTATGTACTTATTAGATCCACGAATAAAGAAATTTTAAGCCGCCAATATAGGAATTGGGTCGCATTTTTTCAATCCGCGATTAGTGAAAACGCGAATGAAGGAAGCGCGAATAAGGGACTTTTACTGTATACAACTTATTTAAAATCATTTTTTAAAAGTTATATTTGTCTTCAAACATTAAACAATGTGAATGAAGAAAATACAGTAAGAGTGTGATCCCAGTATTTTTAAGGAATCCTTTACAACATAATCTTTGAAATTTAAAATCATCACAAAATTTTCTCAAATTATTTTAAACATATAAATTGATTTGTAGGATTTTCTTTAGTTCATAAATAATTCTATTGATTTATTAAACTCAAATAAAGTTTTTTTTTTAAACAAAATGTATTGGAGAGGAAATATTTTTATTGTTTATAAACCTGATTTGAAAAGCAGACAAGTTAATTTTAGAAACTCTGTGTCTGACTCTTATTGAAAGAAATCTTAACAGATCAATTTTCTATTGAACCCGTCAAGGTCAAGATATCGCTGAAGCTTTCAATAAATATAATTTCTTATTTCTTTGTTTTATGCATGAATTATTGACATACATCTCTTATCGTTCTACTGCATCTAGACAAAAATAAGGGAACTCTTATCTAACTGCGCACTATGATTGCTTCGTCATTTTTTAATTCTATTTTTCTTTTAAATTTACAATGCAGATGCATGTCATGGAACTCGTGAGCAATAATTCACATCTAATCTAAGAACTATTGTTTTAAATAAGTAACAAAATATTCCCTGTGACTGTACAAAAGAACCCCAAACTGTGCAAGGGAAATTTATTACTAGCTTAAACTATAAATACAATTCAACTGTTAAGTTTAAACCATTCATTTCATATTTTTTTATTTGACTCAATGATCTTCTGTGCTTGAAGCGGAATTATTTTAACAAGTTGTTGGCACGATTTCTAAAGTTAACAATTAGCCGTTTCCACTATGATGTAACGACGATGGAGTAAGAAGACGATGTAAATGTCCAGTACGCTAGTCTTCAGTAGCATTATGCAAACAAAATTTTAAGGGTGAGGTCAATTTGC
This sequence comes from Argiope trifasciata, assembly GCA_026543055.1. Taxonomy (NCBI): domain Eukaryota; kingdom Metazoa; phylum Arthropoda; class Arachnida; order Araneae; family Araneidae; genus Argiope; species Argiope trifasciata. The sequence goes on from JAPMOQ010001579.1 coordinate 1,656,339, forward strand.
AAAACCAATTATGATGAGGAAGCAAAAAAATATTATTGTCTCTTGGTCGCTTTTTGCAATGGCAGATTAAAATACAATGTGGTCTTAGGCAAGACGAATTATACACCTATTTTAATAATAAATGAGTTCAATTTTATATTTTAACACATGTTTAACTAATATTTTAATTATTTGTTTTTTTATTAATTTTAAAAATTTCGTAAAAATATTTTTTTTGCAATCATATCATGAAAAATAAAATGGAAGTTATAAAATTATCGTAAAACCAGCCATAATTATTAGTTAATGGTTTTCTTACTTACAAATAAAGCATTTAATTATTCTGATATACTGTAAAAAGCAATACCCTTTAAAAATATTAAATTATCAATTTATTGGACCAGTGTAAAATATAATATAATTATTTAAATGAATAATAAATATTCGAAAACAGCTTAAATAAGAATTAAATTATTTTTATTTATCCAATAATGATTTAAACACTTTAATGTAAATGCACATAGTAATCCTCACATTTAACGATTCACATATTTTGTATTTTTTAGTTACTAGGCTAATAAAAAAATTTAAATGGTATACTTGCTGCTCTCCTCAACCTATGTATTCTCATAATTCCCAACCCTCTTTTAAATATCATTTTAAATTCTCATCGGGGATCATCCAAGGTAAGGGATTTTCATTTGATCATTGATAGAGAGTTAATTATCTTTAATTTATCACCATATATTCCCTAGATTTTTAGCTAAGGTATCTGTGATTAGATTTTTAACTAAGGTATCAGCCCACCTATTCTCAGAATACCATACTCAGTATAATCGGCAATCTATTTTGGCTCGCTAAAAGGGCCTCTCTATGCCACCGATGACAACTTGATGAGGTAAACATCATATGTTGCTCAGGTTTTACTTATCCTCATTGTTTTAGCATATTGATATGAAATTCGATATAATATTTTAGAAATGCGCATCAAATTTAGATTACTTTCTGTATCGTTTGAGCATTCCTGTATCACTGTAAATCATTAATATTCCAAAATATCACAAATCAAAATGTATCTTGTGGTGAAATTTCAACTCATGTATCAACTTTTTCATAAATAGATGAAAATTAATTTTAAATTATTAAAAAAAACTGGTAAAAATATTTTGAAATCCAAAAATAAATCTGACTGTCCCCAAACAGTAAAACTAAATCAAATTCAATATTTTTTAAGCATTCAATTCAATATTAAATCAAATTCAATACTTTTTTTTAACAAACGTTTAATCGGATTAAATTACCGAAACAGCTCCTGAATACAAATTTAGAGATGCAGCTCAAAATCACAGAAAATTTTTAATTAAGTTTTTATTCAAAATTAATCATTTCATTATAAACTTTAACGTGATATGATTAGAGTTCATTGAATTTCAGCTAGTAAACTACTCAAAAATAAAGAAAATATTAAAATATCAAAATAGAAATCCCCTTTTTTCCATTCATTAGTTGGAGACATTTCTAGTTTTTCTTTGCAATTAAATTCACTCCATTGCTTTACATTTTTTTTTCTAAAGATTATTGGCAACAGTTAGGGAGTTACTTAACGATCTTTTTCAGAATTCCAAATTCTAGTTTAAATGACGATGTCAACACAAAAGCTGAAAAAAATCTTCCACGTTTCACATGCGTATTAAAGGCTTTTAAAAAAAAAATTAATTGCCATTTTCCTTATCAGTTCAATTTTTTATCATTTTGTAAATAATTGGATTCTTGCAATATAAGAATTTATTACATCACACACGTTTTATTCAATTTATTAAATGAAGCCCTTGAAGCTAATTCAGCAGTGAAGGCGGATATCGAGCTGTACTTTGAATCTGTTCTCACTCGTTGAAAAAAAGCTGAACTAACCAAATTGTAATCAGAGTTTGGAATATAATATCCTGTATATATCATATTTTTAGGAACATAGTGATCATTTGAAGAATTTGAAACTAAATATTTTCATTTGTAATCTAATATATTTTCTAACTCTGGTTGTTTTGTTTTCAAGATTTTCTAGCACAAAAACCCATCTTTGGTAAGCAGATGTTTGCCACAATATTATTAGTGTTCATATGGTAATGTTAACCAACCTTCATGAGTTATATCGTATCTCATCAAACGAAAGTACTGTTTTAAATTATAATTCCATAATAAACCTATTACATATTGACTGGATAGCTCAGTACGCCAAGCGGCGAAATTGATTGGCGACATCTTTCTAGTTGTGAAGACTAAGAACTCTATCAAAAGTTTCATTTCGTGTTCTCTGATGAAAGTAGGGAAGGGGACAGGTGACCATAGATGACATACCTGGACGTCATTAGAATGAAATAAAAGAGGTTAGGGGAACTTTGCAGGGGTTTTTGCCCTTATAGAGAATATTTAATGAAATAATATTTTAAAAATTTCTCTCGAATTTGAGAAATGTTAGGATAGTTGATGACCTACCTTGTAGTCGTAAGCTTTCATTTGTAACAAAAATAAGTACAATTAAACTTGTGATTTGAGATGAGACTGGTGGACTGGTTCTTTAATTTTTGTGACTAATAAACTATATATATCATGCTTAATCTGATTAATTGACTATAATTAATAATAACCGATAAAGTGGTAAATAGATTTTCAAATTAACCGGTTATTATTAATAACAACTGATTAAGTATATTGAAGATAACATATAAATTTTTAATGCTATAAAATCTAAGGAAGTAACAAGAAAAAGTCAAAGACGAACTATAAAATGCTGATAAAATTATTTTAACTAAGCCTGGCGTTTATAATTGGCATTTTTAATGCATATTTAGGAATTTTCCTTTTTACTAATCATTAAGGCTTAGTTATCTTATCGCATTGTTTTCAGAACTTTCTACATTTACATTTTTATTTTCACACTCTTATCTTTGATGAAAAAAGAATTCTCCGATTTTAATGATATCTATAACAAGATGTTTTTTAAATATTTTTTATTGGTCTCTGCTTTCTAGTTGTTAGTGCATTTCATTAATTCTTTAATAATAATTATCAATAATATACATCATTCAAAATTCACTACTAGATGGCGCCTTTTTAAAGTAATCAAAATTTATTTAAAATAATGAAGTAGATTGATAATTAAGTACTTAAAACATTGAATAATCATTTAGGATCATGCTCTTGTGTAAGACTTTAAAATTCAAATTGATCAAAAAATGAATAAAAAATCGATTTAATGAAATAATATGATTGTGTAAAAATTTAATTGTGATAACTGATTAAAAAGCATTTACAGATGTATTTTTAAAGAGAAAATGCAGGGAAATCTCTGATTATATAAAATAATATATTATTCTTTTATTTAATTAAATAAATGTATATACATTTTTCAGCTAGATTGAGTTATGATTTTAAAAAAATATATTTAAAAATTCACTGTCATTGCAAATTAAAGTAAAATTCTTATTTTATATAATATGCGACATATCTCTCAAATGCAGTAATTTTAAATCTCCCTGAGCTACCAGCAGTAATCGTGTAACATAGTAAAAGGTGCTCTAATATAGGTGCTCTATAGCATGGTATTTTCGTTTTTTGCCATCATTAATTGTAGAGCACGTATAAATAGCGCCTGGACATGATGTCACCCCTTTATTTCATTTAACTTTTAAAAAGAGAGCAAATGTACTAATGTTTTATTCCATGGTTTCTCCGAAGATTGGTACCCCTAGTACCCTTATCCCCCGATCGCTTCGCTGCTGAGAGCAACCGGGGGCGGGGAGAGGACTTTACAGCACAATTTTCAGCTAGATGTATTTACAATCATGTTGATCATGTGACTGTAGTGTTATGAAAATTTAATCCATTAAGTTACGCAAGATCTGCATTTTAAAATTGTAGGAATACTGATAATATTTTCAGAACTTTCAAACTGAGATTAGATAAAAAGAATTACGGAATGAGCAATGCACTAGAAAAGAGATAAGATAAATTTAATAAAGAACACATCGAAAAAACAGATAGTATTAAAATAGAACACGAGAATTTTTTAAAGCGTCAGGTGTTTCTGACTTGTGACTATTGTCGAACATTTTTAGGCTTAAAAGTTATTAGAAGATAAAAACTGAAACTTCACTTTCCAGACACGAATTCATGATTTTGCAGTTTTTGTTATAAGATGGAATCAGTTTCCTCTAAATCTCAAAACGCTGTATTCTGAGAAAAACAAAATTATATTCATTCCAATAATTATAAAATTATGTTCATATAA